>ML661334.1:4974595-4988876 GCA_007570785.1 Antilocapra americana | reverse complement strand
TCTCTGTTATTCTACTGTTGGTTCCCTCCAGGGTGTTTTTGATCTCATTTATTGCATTATTTATTGTATTTTGACTCTTTTTCATTTCTTCTAAGTCCTTGTTAAAGCTTACCTGCATCTTCTCAATCCTTGCCTGCAGGTTATTGAGCTGCAACTCCAACTTATTTTCCAGGTTTTGGATCATTTTCACTATCATTATTCGGAATTCTTTGTCAGATAGACTTCCTATCTCTTCGTCTTTTGTTTGGTCTAGGGGGTATTTATCCTGTTCCTTTACTTGCTGGGTATTTCTCTGCCTTTTCATCTTGTTTATCTTGCTGTGTTGTCCCTTTATTGTGGGGATTCCTCTCTGTGGGAGGGGTTGGATGTGTGGTTTGTCGAAGTTTCCTGGATGGCAAGGCTTGGGTGGTTTTCTGGTGGGTGGGTCTAGGTTTCCTCACTGTTACTCCTCACGTCGGCAATGGGTCGCCCCTCCAGATGCCCGATGTCCTCTGCCAGCATTCAGTTCCTGTTTTTTGGAGTTTGCTCGGCCTTTAAAAGTTCTTTTGGTATATTTATTGGGGAGAGAGTGTTCTCCCCGTCCTATTCCTCCGCCATCTTAGTTCCCTCCCTCTCTCCAATACTTTATAATGTAAATTTCCACACACTTGTTAACTTTAACTATTTGACGGCAGAAAGAATGAAAACCACAACACAGAAAACTAACCAAACTGATCACATGGATCAGAGCCTTGTCTAACTTAATGAACCTATGAGCCATGCCATGTAGGGGCACCCAAGACAGACAAGTCATAGTAGAGAGTTCAGACAAAACATGGGCTACTGGAGAAGGGAATGGCAAACCACTTCAGTGTTCTTTCCTTGAGAACCACATGAACAGTATGTAAAGGCAAAAAGATATGACATTGAAAGATAAACTCTCCAGGTCAGTCAGTGCCCAATATACTACTGGAGAAACAACTCCAGAAAGAATGAAGAGATGGAGCCAAAGTGAAAACAATGACAAGTTCTGGATGTGCTATAAATAGCAATATTGCATAGGAATCTGGAATGATAGGTCCATTAAGTAAGGTAAATTTGAAGTGGTCAAACAGGAGATGGCAGGAGTGAACATCAACATGTTAGGAACCAGTGAACTAAAATGGATAGGAATGGGCAAATTCAATTTAAATGAACATTATATCCACTACTGTGGACAAGAATCCCTTAGAAGAAACGGAGTAGTCCTCATAGTCAATCAAAAATCCAAAATGCAGTACTTGGATGCAAATCTCAAAAACAACAGAATGATTTCTGTTCATTTCCAAGGCAAGCCATTCAATATCACAGTAATCCAAGTCTATATCCTAATCACTAATGCCAAAGAAGCTGAAGTTGAACAGGTCTATGAAGACCTACACGACCTTTTGGAACTAACACCCAAAAAAGGCATCCTTTTGATCAGAGGAAATGGAATGCAAAAGTAAGAAGCCAAGAGAAACATGGAGTAAAAAGAAAATTTGGCCTTGGAGTAGAAAATGAAGCAGGGCAAAGGTTAATACAATTTGCCAAGAGAATGCACTGGTTATAGCAAACACTCTCTTCCAACAACACAAAATATGACTCTACACATGGGCATCACCAGATAGTCAACACAGAAATCAGATTGATTATGTTCTTTGTGATTGAAGATGGAGAAACTGTACAGTCAGCAAAAACAAGACCAGAAGCTGAGCATGGTTCAGATCATGAACTCCTTGTTACAAAATTCAGGCTTGAGTTAAAGAAAGAGAAAAACACTAGACCATTCAGGTATGGCCTAAATCAAATCACTTATGATTATACAGTGAAAGGGACAAATATATTCAAGGGATTAGACCTGATAGAATGCCAGAAGAAATATGAATGGAGGTTCCTAAACTGTACAGGTTGCTGTGATCAAAACTGTCTCCAAGAAGAAGAAATGAAAAAAGGCAAAATGGTTGTTTGAGGAGGCCTTACACATAGCTAAGAAGAGAAGGGAAAGGAGAGAAGGAAAGATATACTCATTTAAATTCAGAGTTCCAAAGAATATCAAGGAGAGATCTAAAAGCCTTCCCCATTGATCAATGCCAAGAAATTGAGGAAAACAATAGAATATGAAAGACTAGAGATCTCCTAAAAAAATCAGAGATAATAAAGGATCATTTCATGCAAAGATGGACAAAATAAAGGACAGAAATGGAATGGACATAACACGAGCAGAAGATATTAAGAAATGGTGGGAATGATAAACAGAGGAACTATCCAAAAAAGATCTTAATGACTTATAAATCACAACAGTATGGTCACTCACCTAGAAGCAGATATCCTGGAGTCTGAAGCCAAGTGGGCCTTAGGAAGCATCACTATGAACAAAGTTGGTGGAGGGGTGGAATTCCATCTAAGCTATTTAAAATCCTAAAAGACGATACTGCTAAAGTGCTGCATTCAATATGCCAGCAAATTTGGAAAGCTCAGCAGTGGCCGCAGGATTGGAAAAGGTCAGTTTCACTTCAATCCCAAAGAAAAGCAATACAAAAGAATGTTCAGTCTACCACACAATTGCATTCATCTCACACACTACAAAGTAATGTTTAAAATTCTCCAAGCTAGGCTTCAACAGTACGTAAACCAAGAAATTCCAGATGTTCAAGCTGGATTTAGAAAAGGCAGAGGATACACCTTCTTCTCAAGGGCACATGGAACATTCTCCAGAATAAATCACATCTTGGTCACAAATCAAACCTCAGTAAATTTAAGAAAATTGAAATTGTATCAAGCATCTTCTCCAACCACAATGCTGAGACTACATACAAGCTACAAGAAAAAAAAAAGGGTAAGAAGCACGAACACATGGATATTAAGCAACACATTTCTAAACAACCAACAGGTTACTGAAGAAATCAAAAGGAAAATCAAAAAATTTCTACAAGCAAATGACAATAAAAACGTGACAACTCAAAACATATGAGATGCAACAAAAGCAGTTCTAAGAGGGAAGTTCATAGCAATACAATCCTACCTCAGAAAACAAGAAAAACATTGACTAGACAACCTAACTTTACACCGAAAGCAACTGGAAAAAGAAGAACAAAAAATTTCCAAAATTAGTAGAAGGAAAGAAATCATAAAGATCCTAGAAAAAATAAATGAAAAAGAAATGAAAGAAACAATAGCAAGGATTAATAAAACAAAAGCTGGTTCTTTGAGAAGATGAAAAAAATCAACAAACTTTTAGCCAGACAAATCAAGAAAAAAGAGAGAAGAATCAAATCAACAAAATTAGAAATGAAAAAGGAGAGGTTACAACAGACAATGAAGAAATTCAAAGGATTATAAGAGACTCTTGTGAACAACTATATGGCAATAAAATAGATAACCTGGAAGAAACGGGCAGATTCTTAGAAAAGTTCAGTCTTCCAAAACTGAACCAGGAAGAAATAGAAATTATGAACAACCCAATAATGAGCACTGAAATTGAAGCTGTGATCAAAAAATCTCCCCAAAAACAAAAGCCCAGAGTCAGATGGCTTCACAGGAGCATTCTGTCAAGTATTTAGAGAAGAGATAATCCTATCCTTCTACAACTCTTTCAAAAAATTTCAGAGGATGGAACACTTCCATATTCATTCTATAAGGCCACCAACACCCTGATATCAAAACAGGGTAAAGACAACACAAAAAAAGATAACTACAGGCCAATATCACTGAACATAGATGCAAAACTCCTCAACAAAATTTTAGCTAATAGAATACTGCAACCCATCAAAAAGCTCATACACCATGGTTAAGTTAGGTTTATTCCAGGGATGCAAGGATTCTTCAATATAAACAAATCAAGCAATCAATGTGATACACCATATGAACAAGTTGAAGGATAAAAACCAAATGATAATCTTAATAGGTGCAGAAAAAGCGTTTGACAAATTTCAGCATCCATTTATGATTAAAACTTTAAAAAATGGGCGTAGAAGGAACCTACCCCAACATAGTAAAGGCCATTTATCATAAGCCTACAGTTCAGTTCAGTTCAGTCGCTCTGTCATGTCTGAGTCTTTGCAACTCCATGAATCGCAGCACGCCAGGCCTCACTGTTCATCACCAACTCCTGGAGTCGACCCAAACCCATATTCATTGAGTTGGTGATGCCATCCAGCTATCTCATCCTCTGTCGTCCCCTTCTCCTCCTGCCCCCAAACCTTCCCAGCATTAGGGTCTTTTCCAATGAGTCAACTCTTCGCATGAGGTATCCCAAGTATTGGAGTTTCAGCTTCAACAACAGTCCTTCCAATGAATACCCAGGACTGATCTCCTTTCGGATGGACTGGTTAGATCTCCTTGCAGTCCAAGGGACTCTCAAGAGTCTTCTTCAACACCACACTTGAAAAGCATCAATTCTTCGGTGCTCAGCTTTCTTCACTGTCAAACTCTCACATCCATACATGACTCCTGGAAAAACCATAACCTTGACAAGACAGACCTTTGTTGGCAAAGTAAAGTGTCTGCTTTTCAACATGCTCTCTAGGTTGGTCATAAATTTCCTTCCAAGGAGTAAGCGTCTTTTAATTTCATGGCTGCAGTCAGCATCTGCAGTGATTTTGGAGCCCCCCAAAATAAAGTCTGACATTGTTTCCACTTTTCCTCATTTACTTCCCATAAAGTGATGGGACCAGATGCCATGACCTTAGTTTTCTTAATGTTGAACCTTAAGCCAATTTTTTCACTCTCCTCTTTCACTTTCATCAAGAAGCTTTTTAGTTCCTCTTCACTTTCTGCCATAAGGGTGATGTTATCTGCATATCTTAAGTTATCAATATTTCTCCCGGAAATCTTGATTCCATCTTGTGATTCTTCCAGCCTAGCATTTCTCATGATGTACTTTGCATAGAAGTTAAATAAGCAGGGTGACAATATACAGCCTTGAGATACTCCTTTCCCTGTTTGGAGCCAGTCTGTTGTTCCATGTCCAGTTCTAACTGTTCCTTCCTAACCTGTATACAGGTTTCTCAAGAGACAGGTCAGATGGTCTGGTATTCCCATCTCTTTCAGAATTTTCCACAGTTTATTGTGATCCACACAGTCGAAGGTTTTGGCACAGTCAATAAAGCAGAAATAGGTGTTTTTCCGGAACTCTCTTGCTTTTTGATGATCCAGTGGATGTTGGCAATTTGATCTGTGGTTCCTCTGCGTTTTCTAAAACCAGCTTGCACATGTGGAAGATTACCGTTCATGTATTGCTGAAGCCTGGCTTGGAGAATTTTGAGGATTACTTTACTAGCATGTGAGATGATTGCAATTGTGCAGTAGTTCGAGCATTCTTTGGCGTTGCCTTTCTTTGGGATTGCAATGAAAACTGACCTTTTCCAGTCTTGTGGCCGTTGCTGAGTTTACCAAATTTGCTGGCATATTGAGTGCAGCACTTTTGCAGCATCATCCTACATAAAACATTGTTTTCAATGGTGAAAAACTGAATGTATTCCCCCTAAAATCAGAAACAAGTCAAAGTCGTTTACTTTCACCACTATTATTCAACATAGTTCTGAAAGTCCTAGCTACAGCCATCAGGAAAAAAAAAGAAAAGAAAAGAAATAAAATGAATCCAGATTGGAAAAGAAGAAGCAAAGTTCTCACTGCTTGCAGATGACATGATAGTGTACACAGAAAACCCTAAAGATACTATCAAAAACATTAGAGTTAATCAGTGAATTTAACAAATTTGCAGGATACAAAATCAATACACAGAAATTATTTGCATTTCTATATTCTAACAATGGAAATTCAGAAAGAGAAATTAAGGGATCATTCCCAGTCACCGCTGGATCAAAAAGAATGAGACATGTAGGAATAAACTTACCTTATGAGACAAAATAACTACACCCAGAAACTTAAAAGACACTAAGGAAAAAAATCAAAGATGACATAAACATATGGAGAGATAGTCCATGTTCCCAGGTAATAAGAAATGAGATTCTTCATATACTACCATATACAATCTACAGATTCAATGTGATCCCTATGAATTTACCAATGATGTTTTTCACAGAACTAGAACAAAAAATTTCAGAATACATATGGAAACACAAAAGACCCCAAATAGACAAAGCAATCCTGAGAAAGAAGAATGGAGCTAGGGGAATCAACCTTCCTGACTTCAGATTATACTACAAAGCTACAATCATCAAAAAAGTACAGTACTGGCACAAAAACAGAAATATAGACAAATGGGGCAAGATCAGAAAAAAAAAAAAAAAAAAACCTATCCACATACGGGTACCTTATTTTTGACAAAAGAAGCCAGAATATATAACGGGTCAAAGATAACCTCTTCAATATATGGTGCTGGTAAAACTGGATGGCTACATGTGAAAGAATCAGATCAGAACATCTCCTAACATCATACACAAGGATAAACTCAAAATGGATTAAAGACCTAAGTTAAAGACAAGAGACCATAAAACTCTTAGAGGAAAATATAGGTAGAACACTTGATGACATAACTCAAAGCAAGATCCTCTATGGCCCACCTCCTAGAAAAAACAGAAATGAAAACAAAGTATACAAGTGGAATCTGATAAAATTTAAAAGATTTTTCACAGCAAAGAAAACTGTAAACAAGGTGAAAAGATAACCCTCAGAATGGGAGAAAATATTAGCAAATGAAATAAAAGATTAATTTCCAAAATATACAAGCAGCTTATACAAATCAATACCAGAAAAACAAACACCCCTATCAAAACGTGGGGAAAAGACTTAAACAGATATTTCTCAAAAGAAGACATACGGATGGCTAAAAAACATATTGAAAAGATGCTCAACGTTGTTCATTATTAGAGAAATGCTAATCAAAACCACAATGAGATATCACTTCACCAGTCAGAATGGCTGTCATCAAAAAGTCTACAAACAATAAATGCTAGAGAGGATGTGGAGAAAAGGGAACGCTCTTGCATTGTTGGTGGGAACACAAATTGATATAGCCAGTATGAAAGATGGTATGGAGATTCCTTAAAAAAAACTAGGAATTAAGCCACCATATAAGGCAGTAATCTCACTCCTAGGCATACACCCTAAGGAAACCAAAATTGAAAGAGGCACATGTATCCCATTGTTCACTGAAGCACTATTTACAATAACTAAAGCATGGAAGCAACCTAGATATCCATTGACAGATGAATGGATAAAGGAGTGGTACATATACACAATGTAATATTACTCAGCCATAAAAAGGAATGCATTTGAGTCAGTTCTAATGAGGTGGATGAACCTAGAACCTATTATACAGAGTAATATAAGTCAGAAAGAGAAAGACAAATACCACATTCTAACACATATATATGGTACTGAAGAAGTTATTTACAGGGCAACTACAGAGAAACAGACATAGAGAATATACATATGGACATGGGGAGAGCAGAGCAGAGGGTGAGATGTATGGAAAGTGTAATGTAGAGACTTACATTACCATGTGTAAAATAGATAGCCAGTGGGAATTTGCTGTATGGCTCAGGAAACTCAAACGGAGGCTCTGTATTAACCTAGAGTGGTGGGATGGGGAGGGAGATTGGAGGGAGTTTCAAAAGGGAGGGGATACAGGTATACCTATGGCTGATTCATGTTGAGGTTTGACAGAAAACAGCAAAATTCTGTAAAGCAATTATCTTTCAATAAAAAATAAATACATTAAAAAAAAGAAAATGTAGAGGAACTTGAGATCAAATTGCCAACATCAGATGGATCACAGAAAAAACTAGAGAATTCCAGAAAAAACATCTATTTTGTTTCATTGACTATGCTGAAGCCTTTGACTGTGTGGATCACAATAAAGTCCAGAAAATTCTTAAATATATGGGAATACCAGACCACTATTTCTGCCTCTTGAGAAATCTGTATGCAGATAAATAAGCAACAATTAGAATTAGACATGGAACAATGGACTGGTTCCAAATCAGGAAAGGAGTACTTCAAGATGATATATTGTCAGCTTTCTTACTTAACTTCTTTGCAGAGTACATGCAAAATGTCTGGTTGGGTGAAGCACAAGCTGGAATCAAGGTTGCTGGGAGAAATATAAGTAACCTCAGATATGCAGATGACACCATCCTAATGGCAGAAGTGAAGAAGAACTAAAAAGCATCTTGATGAAAATGAAAGAGGAGAGTGAAAATGCTGGTTTAAAAGACAAAAACACGGAGATCATGGCATCTGGTCACATCACTTCATGGCAAGCAGATTGGAAACAATGGAAATATTTTTGGGCTCCAAAATCACTTTGGATGGCGACGACAGGCAGTAATTAAAAGACACTTGCCCCTTGGAAGAAAACCTAGACCTATGACCAACCTAGACATTATATTAAAAAGCAGAGACATGACTTTGCTAACAAAAGTCTGTCTAGTCAAAGCTATGGTTTTACCAGTAGTCATGAATGATGTGAGTGCTTTCAAACTGTGGTGTTGGAGAAGATGCTTGAGAGTCCCTTGGGCTGCAAGGAGATCAAATCAATCAATCCTAAATGAAATCAGTCCTGAATATTCATTGGAAGGACTGATGCTGAAGCTGAAACTCCAATACCTTGGTTACCTGAAGCAAACAACTGTCTCATTGCAAAATACCCTGATGCTGTGAAAGATTGAAAGCAGGAAGAGAAGGGAACGACAGAGGATGAGATTGTTCAATGGCATCACCGACTCAGTGGATATGAATTTGAGCAAGCTCCAGGAGTTGATGGTGGATAGGGAAACCCAGCATGCTGCAGTCCATGGGGTTGCAAAGTGTTGGACACAACTGAGCAACTGAATTGAACTGATAATTTAAATGTTTTTTTTTTTTGTTTTAACCACAGTGAATCTTTCTTCTAATTATCATTTTCTCATCCATTTCCACTCCATCCTCTCTGGCAGGCATGCAGGAGGATCTTACTTCACTGCCTGCCCCCAAAGTCTCCTCTTGGTCAGAGCCATGTGACCAATCTGGCCAGTTGTCCTGGGCTAAAGCGACACCTCTAGGTAAGAACATTTATTTATCAGTGTAAAACTCTGCAAGGATCTTTTTTCTCTTTGGTGTGGCCCTTTCAGACAATGGAGTTTCCATAAATCTGGGTTCTTGAGGGTGGAAGATGTTGGAGGAGCCTTCTGTTGGTATTTGATAAACATAGGTCATGAATGAGAAATAAACATGTCTTGCTTTAAGTCCCTGAGATTTTGGAGTGGGTTGTTAATACACTATGAACAAGTAGATCTTGACTACAGACCATCTGCTTTGCAGTGCTAACCTTCAAGACTGCACCTTGGTTGTAGATACTTTGACGGAGGTATAAGTCATCTAGGCCAGTACCGGTCCATGGCCTGTTAGTAACAGGGCCACACACAACAGGACGTGAGTGGTGGGAAGGCAAGCAAAACTTCATCTGTATTTACAGCCACTCTCCATCACTTGAATTACTGCCTGAACTCCACCTCCTGTTAGATCATTGGTGGCACTGGATTCTCATAGGATCCAGAACTGAGTACTGTGAGCTGAGAATGGGAGGGATCTAGGTTGCATGCTCCTTATAAGAATTTGCTGCCTGATGATCTGAGGTGGAACTGAGGCAGTGATGGCAGTATTGGGGAGTTACTGCAAATACAGATTATCTTTAGCAGAAAAGTTTGCCTGCACAGAGACCATAATAAATTAGTTGCTTGCAGATCATATCAAAATCCCATCAGTGAGTGGCAAGTGACAATTGTACAATTATTTCATAATATATTACACAATAATAATAATAGGAATAAACTGCACAATAAGTGTAATGTGCTTCAATCACCCCAAAATCATCCCTCTGTCCAAGTCCATGCAAAAATTGTCTCCCACAAAACTGTTCCCTGGTGTCAAACAGATTGGAGACTTCTGGTCTAGGCATACTTCACAAAATAAATGCCCTAGAAAAACAAAAGCAATGTCGTGAAGCATTTGTTTGATTTAACAACCGTTTGGTCTCTGATTCAGCCTTGCCACTTCAGTCTGCCATGTAGAGCTTATCTTCCTTGAAGATCTCTGAAGTCTGAGATTTCTCTAGAAATTATCCCTGTTCCTGACCACATAGGCTAGTTCAGTATTGCAGATACATGCTCTTCCATATTTTAAGGTAGGCATTAATAACTGATGGCAGTAAGTTTTATTGAAGAGGTAAGATACACTCTTAAAATCAGTTTTTTTTTAATTTTTTAATTGAAGATTAATTGCTTTACAGAATTTTGTGTTTTTCTGTCATACATCATCAAGAATTATCCATAGACAGGTTCACCCATGTCCCTTCCCTCTGGAAACTCCCTCCCATCTCCCTCCCCACCCCACCCTTCAGCCTGTCACAGGGCCCCTGTTTGAGTTTCCTGAGCCATATAGCAAATTACCACTGGCTATCTAGTTTGCATATGGTATTGTAAATTTCCATGTTACTCAAGTTTTGAAAACCTCAATAATCCATCAGAGTAAACAAGGAAGATGTAATAAATTTGTTATCATTGGTCTAAATTCTTCTTCTTCTCCTGATGTCCTAAACACTCCCTAATATCTGGTCTCTCTCTCTTTGTTTTAATTTTAATTTTCCCTTCCTACAACTCCTGAAAAAAAGTAAGCTGTTTTTCCAAAACAGAACAGCCTCCACACTTTTTTTCCAAAATGTAAAAGACAGTAATGTGAGGTCTGATTGAGAACTTTAATTTCCCTAGAGTTTATTAGGTAGATTACAATGCAGGTAATAATCTTTTGAAAACTAACTTGAAAAACTGTCCAGCTCTTGTCATGAGACACATGTATTTCAGGTGTGAAAAGACTAGCTAGTCTATCCACCCTGATTAGTGAGAACTTTAAGAAAGGTTGTGAAATTGAAAGTCACTCAGTCGTGTATGACTCTTTGTGATCCCATGGACTATACAGTCTATAGAATTCTCCAGGCCAGAATACTAGAATAGATAGCCTTTCCCTTCTCCAGGGGACCTTCCTAACCCAGGAATCGAACCAGGATCTCCTGCATTGCAGGCAGATTCTTTACCAATTGAAGTATCAGTGAAGATCTTAAGAAAGGTTAAGGATGGACAAATCAGCTCAGTTTCTCATAGATAAATATACTCTTCAGAGAATGAAAAATACAAGGTCAACATGACTCTGAGGGTATGAGACTGTGGCTAAAAGAAACAGAAATAACATCAACAAAAATAGTAGTAATAGTAACGATTACATACTGAGTCCTTACTATGGGACAAGTACTGTGAGAAAGTCTTTTCTTGCATTTAGTTTTCCCACTTTCCTTTAAGATAGGTTTTATTATTATTCCAATTTGATGGATGGAAAAACTAAAACTCAGAATTTTTAATAAACTTACCCAAGGTCACATAGCTAAAAGATTTTGAAAATAGGACTTTCTACCTCCAGAACATGCGTTCCTAAGACTTTTCTGTAGAATGCCCTAGGCAATGAGACAGTTGCAGTCACCCTTCTTAGAATAATGGGGATTAAAATCAATAACTGAGGAAGAGTTACACCTCAGCTCTGGTTCCAATTCAGTTTCAAATGTCCATTGACCTTGGGTAAGATCACTGGTATACTTTTGCAACAAAAATCTGATGACTCTTACATAGTTCAACATCTTTTACACAGATACTCCACTCTAGAGCAACTTATGAACTAATTTTCTGTATCTGTAATTATTTTATATGTTTAATGTATGTCATTGACTGATTCTTTGCATATATATACATATATATATTAATGAATAATCCTATTTTTCATGCAAGCAATAATTTGTGATTAACCT
Source organism: Antilocapra americana (assembly GCA_007570785.1). Lineage (NCBI taxonomy): Eukaryota > Metazoa > Chordata > Mammalia > Artiodactyla > Antilocapridae > Antilocapra > Antilocapra americana. The sequence continues at coordinate 4,977,082 of ML661334.1, read as the reverse complement.
GGCTTGTTATTTATGATTTTATTCATTGATATTTCTCACCAACCAATTGTTAGAAAAACTGGATTTGTCATTTCTCTCAACTGGTTATGTTTTGAATTTTGTAAAAACTTTCAAGTAGTTCATCAATTATTCAACATTATGTTCCAATTAATTAAGAAGGTTTCCAAGATCCAATTTTAATATTTAGCATCTGTGAAGTTGAGAACCTGAGAAGTCACCGAGGATGTATTGTTGCTTTTATTCAACAATAAATAAAATTGTTATTATGTCGGTTATGTCTGACTCTGCAACCCCATGAACTGTAGCATTCCAGGATTTCAGAGCTTGTTCAAACTCATTTCCTTTGAGTCCATGATGCCATCCGACTGTTGTGTACTCTGCCACCCCCTTCTCCTCCTGCTCCCAATCTTTCCCAGAATCAGGGTCTGTTTCAATGAGTTGGCTCTTTGCATCAGGTGACCAAAACTTTGGAGTTTCAGCTTCAGCATCGTCCTTCCAGTGAATATTCAAGACTGATGTCCTTTAGGATTGACTGGTTTGATCTCCTTGTTGTCCAAGGGACTCTCAAGAGTGTTCTCCAACACCACAGTTAGAAAGGATCAATTCTTCAGCACTCAGATTCTTTATGATCTAACTCTCACAACCATACAGGACTACTGGGAAAACCATGGCTTTGACTAGCTATGACTAGCTTTGACTAGCTTTGACTAGCTGGAAGTTTGTCGGTAAAGTGATGCCTCTGCTTTTTAATATGCTGTCTAGGTTTGTCATAGCTTTTCTACCAAGGAGCAAGTGTCTTTTCTTTCATGGCTGCAGTCCCCATCTGTAGTGAATTTGGAGCCCAAGAAAATAAAATCTGTCACTGTTTGCTTTGTTTCACCCTCTATTTGTCATGAACTGAGAGGATCAGATGCTATGATCTTTGTTTTTTGAATGTTGAGTTTTACATTATCTTTGTTACTCTGTTCTTTCACCTTCATTAAGAGCCTCTTTAGTTCCTATTCACTTTCTGCCATAAGGGTGGTGTCATCTGCATATCTGATGTTATTGATATTTCTCCTAGCAATATTGATATAATCTTGTGAGTCATCCAGGCTAGTATTTCATATGATGAACTCTGCATGTAAGTTAAATTAGCAAAGTGACAATACACAGACCTGACATACTCCTTTCCCAATTTTGAACCAGTCCTTTGTTCCATGTCCAGTTCTGACTGTTACTTGTTGACCTGCATACAGGTTTCTCAGGAGGCATGTAAGGTGGTCTGGTATTTCCATCTCTTTAAGAATTTTCCACAAATTTTTGTGATCCACACAGTCAAAGGCTTTAGCATAGTCAATGAAATATGTTTTTCTGGAATTCCCTTTCTTTCCTTATGATCCAATGAGCATTGGCAGTTTGATCTCTGGTTCCTCTGCCTTCTCAAAGCCCAGCTTGTATATCTGGAAGTTCTCAGTTCACATACTGTAGAAGCCTAACTTGAAGGATTTTGAGCAAAACCTTATTAGTATGTGAAATGAGTGCAATTGTATCATAGTTTGAACATTCTTTGATATTACCCTTCGTTGAAATTGGAATGAAAACTGACCTTTTCCAGTCCCATGGCCATTGTTCAGTTTTCCATTCCTGGTAATATATTGACTGCAGCTCTCTAACAGCATTACCTGTTAGTATTTTAGATAGCTCAGCTAAAATTTTGTCACCTCTATTAGCTTTGTTTGGAGTAATGCTTCCTAAATCCCACTTGACTTCACATTCCAGGATGTCTGGTTCTAGGTTCCTTGCATGAAACGTTCCCTTAATACCTCCAATTTTCTTGAAGATATCTTTAGTCTTTCCCATTGTAGGAAGAGGGTGTTTGCTATGATCAATGTGTTCTCTTGAAAAAACTCTGTAACCTGTTGCCTTGCCTCATTTTGTTCACCAAGACCAAACTTGCCTGTTAGTCCAGGTATCTCTTGACTTCCTACATTGTATCCCAATTCCCTATGATGAGAAGGACATTTTGTCTGTTTGTTTGTTTTTATCTTAGTTATAGAATTTCTTTGTCAAAGATAAGGTATCCATAGATGTGTGGATTTATCTCTGGGCTTTCTATTTTGTTCCATTGATCTATATTTCTGTCTTTGTGCCAGTACCATACTGTCTTGATGACTGTGGCTTTGTAGTACAGCCTAAAGTCAGGTAGGTCTATTCCTCCAGTTCCATTCTTCTTTCTCAAGATTGCTTTGGCTATACGAGGTTTTTTGTATTTCCATACAAATTGTGAAATTATTTGTTCTAATTCTCTGAAAAAGACCTCTGGTAGCTTGATAGGAATTGCATTGAATCTATAGATTGCTCTGGGTAGTATACTCATTTTCACTATATTGATTCTTCCAATCCACGAACACGGTATATTTCTCCATCTATTTGTGTCCTCTTTGATTTTTTTCATCACTGATTTATACTTCTCTATATATAAGTCTTTTGTTTCTTTAGGTAGAA
>ML661334.1:4963492-4974585 GCA_007570785.1 Antilocapra americana | reverse complement strand
TTTATACTTCTCTATATATAAGTCTTTTGTTTCTTTAGGTAGAAATATTCCTAAGTATTTTATTCCTTTTGTTTTGATGGTGAATGGAATTGTTTCCTTAATTTCTCTTTCTGGTTTCTCACTGTTAGTGTATAGGAATGCCAGGGATTTCTGTGTGTTGATTTTGTATCCTGAAACTTTGCTATATTCACTGATTAGCTCTAGTAATTTTCTGGTAGAGTCTTTAGGGTTTTCTATGTAGAGGATCATGTCGTCTGCAAACAGTGAGAGTTTTACTTCTTCTTTTCCAATCTGGATCCCTTTTAGTTCTTTATCTGCTCTGATTGCTGTGGCCAAGACTTCCAAAACTATGTTGAAAAGTAGTGGTGAGAGTGGGCACCCTTGTCTTGTTCCTGACTTCAGGGGAAATGCTTTCAGTTTTTCACCATTGAGGATAATGTTTGCTGTGGGTTTGTCATATATAACTTTTATTATGTTGAGATATGTTCCTTCTATTCATGCTTTTTGGAGGGTTTTTATCATAAATGGATGTAGAATTTTGTCAAAGGCTTTCTCTGCATCTATTGAGATAATCATGTGGTTTTTATTTTTCAATTTGTTAATGTGGTGTATTACATTGATTGATTTGCGAATATTGAAGAATCCTTGCATCCCTGGGATAAAGCCTACTTGATCATGATGTTTGATCTTTTTAATGTGTTGTTGGATTCTATTTGCTAGAATTTTCTTAAGGATTTTTGCATCTATGTTCATCAGTGATATTGGCCTGCAGTTTTCTTTTTTTGTGGCATCTTTGTCGGGTTTTGAAATTAGGGTGATGGTGGCCTCGTAGAATGAGTTTGGAAGTTTACCTTCCTCTGCAATTTTCTGGAAGAGTTTCAGTAGAATAGGTGTTAGCTCTTCTCTAAATTTTTGGTAGAATTCAGCTGTGAAGCCATCTGGTCCTGGGCTTTTGTTTTTTGGAAGATTTCTGATTACGGATTCAATTTCCATGCTTGTGATGGGTCTGTTAAGATTATCTATCTCTTCCCGGTTTAGCCTTGGAAAGTTGTACTTTTCTAGGAATTTGTCCATTTCTTTAAAAACTGGAAATAGAACTGCCATATGACCCAGCAATCCCACTGCTGGGCATACACACCGAGGAAACCAGAATTGAAAGAGACACGTGTACCCCAATGTTCATCGCTGCATTGTTTACAATAGCCAGGACATGGAAGCAACCTAGATGCCCATCAACTGATGAATGGATAAGAAAGCCGTGATACATATACACAATGGAATATTACTCAGCATTAAAAAAAAATTCATTTGAATCAGTTCTACTCAGGTGGACGGAACTGGAGCCTATTATCCAGAGTGAAGTAAGCCAGAAGGAAAAACAACAATACAGTATACTAAAGCATATATATGGAATTTAGAAAGATGGTAATGAGAACCCTGCATGCGAAACAGCAAAAGGAACACAGATGTATAAAACAGACTCGTGGACTCTGTGGAAGAGGGCAAGGGTGGGATGATATGGGAGAATGGCGTTGAAACATGTGAATTATCATATGTGAAATCAATCGCCAGCCCAGGGTTGATGCTCGGGGCTGGTGCACCGGGATGACCCAGGGGGAGGGAGTAGGGAGGGAGGAGGGAGGGGGGTTCTGAAGGGGGAGCATGTGTAAACCCATGGTGGTTTCATGCCATTGTATGGCAAAACCAACACAATAAAGTAAAGAAAATTAAAAAAAGAAGAAGAAGAAGAAGAAGTTCTTATAAGTCTTCATGGAAAGTTCAGCTTCAACTTCTTTGGGGTTAATGGTTGGGGCATAGACTTGGATTACTGTGAAACTGTGATGTTGAATGACTTGCCTTGGAAACAAACCTATATTATTTTGTCATTTTTGAGATTGCACCCAAGTACCCCATTTTGGACTCTTTTGTTAACTATGAGGGCTACTCCATTTCTTCTAAGGGATTGTTACCCATAGGAGTAGATATAATCATCATCTGAATAAATTTGACCATTCCCATCCATTTTAGTTCATTGATTACTAAGATGTTGATATTCACTCTTGCCATCTCCTGCTTGACAATGTCCAATTTACTTTAATTGATGGACCTTGCATTCCAGTTTCCTATGCAGCATTAGATTTTACTTTCACCACCAGACACATCCATGACTGACATTGTTTGCACTTTGGCCCACCTGCTCCGTTTTTTCTTGAGCTATTAGAAATTGTCCTCTGCTCTTCCCCAGGAGCATATTGGACACCTTCCAACATGGGAGGCTCATCTTCTGATATCATATCTTTTTGCCTTTTCATACTGTTCATGCAGCAAGAATACTGAAGTGGTTTGCTATTCCATCCTCCAATGGACCACATTTTGTCAGAACTCTCTACTACGACAGTTAGGGTAGCAACATTTTGAAGTCTTGTCATTAAATTCATTTGATTCTTCAGCATCCAAACATGGGATAGTGTCCAAAATAGAGAAGTATTATCACTTTCTCATTCTACAAAAGTAACTTGAATAGTTTCATTTTCTTTTTTGTCTGGATCAAACAAATCTAACCTCAGAATAATTATAGAAACTAATTATTTAAAATACATTTACATTAATATGGATTTCGCTACTGAGATTTTATAGAAATGACTAGATAAGAGAAAGACTTTTTCAGGTAATTACATAGTTATAATTATCAATATGCAAAATTAAGGTCAACTAATTTGGAAAAGTGACAGAAAATTCATTCTACTTTATTAAAGCATACTCAGTCTGATTCCCAAACCAAAATCAACCCTAGCAGTACATTTCTGTAATAACATTTATAGTTTTAATTATAAATTTAATTTCAGACTAACAGAACAGAAGATATTAAGAAGATATTTTCTAAGAGAAGCAGAAGATATTAAGAAGAGGTGGCAAGAATACACGGAAGAACCATACAAAAAAAAAAAAAAGATCTTCATGACCCAGATAATCACGATGATTTGATCATTCATTGAGAGCCAGCTTTCCTGGAATGGGAAGTCAAGTGGGCCTTAGGAATCATCACTATGAACAAAGCTAGTGGAGGTGATGGAATTCCAGTTGAGCTATTTCAAATCCTGAAAGATGATACTGTGAAAGTGCAGCACTCAATATGCCAGCAAATTTGGAAAACTCAGTAGTGGCCACAGGACTGGAAAAGGTCAATTTTCATTCCAATCCCCAAAAAAGACAATGCCAAGGAATGCTCAAACTACCACACAACTGCCCTCATCTCACATACTAATAAAGTAATGTTCAAAATTCTCCAAGTCAGACTTCAATAGTACATGAATCATGAACTTCCAGATGTTCAAGCTGGTTTTAGCAAAGGTAAAGGAACCAGAGATCAAATTGCCAACATCCACTGGATCATTGAAAAAGAAAGAGTTCCAGGAAAGCATCTATTTCTGCTTTATTGACTATTCCAAAGCCTTTGGCTGCGTGGATCACCACAAATTGGAAAATTCTTTAAGAGATAGGAATGACACACCACCTGACCTGCCTCTTAAGAAATCTGTATGCCGGTCAGGAAGCAACAGTTAGAACTGGACATGGAACAACAGACTGGTTCCAAATAGGAAAAGGAGTACGTCAAGGCTGTATATTGTCACCCTGCTTATTTAATTTGTATGTAGAGTACATCATGAGAAATGCTGGCCTGGATGAAGCAAAACCTGGGATCAGGATTGTCAGGAGAAATATCAATAACCTCAGATATGCCCATGACATAACCCTTATGGCAGAAAACAAAGAAGAACTAAAGAGCCTCTTGATGAAAGCGAAAGAGGAGAGTGAAAAACTTGGCTTAAAGCTCAACATTCAGAAAACTAAGATCATGGCATCTGGTCCCACCACTTCATGGCAAATAGATGGGGAAACAGTAGAAACAGTAACAGGCTTTATTTATTTGGTCTCCAAAATCACTGCAGATGGTGACTGCAGCCATGAAATTAAACGATACTCACTCCTTGGAAGAAAAGTTATAGCCAACCTAGACAGCATATTAAAAAGCAGAGACATTACTTCACCAACAAATGCCCATTAGTCAAGGCGATGGTTTTTCCAGTAGTCATGTGTGAATGTGAGAGCTGGACTATAAAGAAAGCTGAGCACCAAAGAATTGGTGCTTTTGAACTGTGGGGTTGAAGAAGACTCTTGTGAGTCCCTTGGACTGCAAGGAGATCCAACCAGTCAATCCTACAGGAAATCAGTCCTAAATATTCATTGGAAGGACCGATGTTGAGGTTGAATCTCCAATACTTTGGCCACCAGATGTGAAGAACTGACTCATTTTAAAAGTAGCATGTTTTTTTTTTTTAAGTTTCTTTCACTCATCATTGTTTTTTGTGAGCTTACTCTGTGTGCTTTACATGTACCAATACATTCTTTCTCATTCTGTAACATATGGATATTCTGTACTCTATCCATCTATCTAATTTATATTGGAGTTTTTATAAAGAAAATTGCTATTAGAATTCTATTTTATGTCACCGAGTTGTATGTACCTAGGAGCTGAATGGCACAAACATATTACATTATACGAGATGCTGCCAAAAGCGTCTCAAAGAAATTTAACATAATTTACACTCCCAAGAGCACCTGATAAATTCTCCATTACCATAATATTGCCAGTACATGGTATTAAAAGTATAGTCTTGGTAATCTTACCTTTGGTGGTCAGTTTACAAACTCCATTCCATTTTCATGAAAAAATATTGACTTGTATTTCTTTTCTGTTCTTAGTGTTTGTTATCAAGATCTCTGCTAGATCATAAAATGCATTAGGAAGTGTGCATTGTCTTTTTCTAATACTATCAACGTGTGTGTATATCTGTTGTTTTTTCCTAGCGTGCTTGGAAGAATTCAGCAGTGAAGAAAACTAAAACAACATTGTTCTTCATGAAAACTTTAAATTATAAATTCATTCCTTTACTGAATGTAAAAGTCATCTAAACTTTACCTGCTTGATGTTTTTTTTAAAGAAAACAAATGTTTCTCTTTTAATTGATTTACTATATTTTGATCTATTACTTACTTTAGCTGTTATTTGTATCACATTTTTCTTTCATTCTTCCTTTCTAATCTGTGACTTTGAATGAAATTAATTTTCTAAATTCAGAGTTAACTTCATCGTGTAAGTTCTGATGTGATTTTAACCATTATTATTAAAATTATTGATTAATTTTCATTGTGATTTCTTTTTGAAACACTGAATTTTCAGAAATATATTGCTCAATTGCTATATTTATGAATATTTTCTAGTTTCCTACTCCCTGGAAGTTGTTTGTAATGCCAGACTCAATATCCATGCCACTTCACTGGTCATCAGCAGACTTGCACAGGGCGCACAGTAATGCGCCACCTGTTAGAAAGCAGAGAGCAGACAGCGGGAGAATGGTGAAGTAAGCACCAGAAGCTCAGGTTCTGAGCCAGTTAGATCAGTTTTAAATCCAAATTCTGGCATCTGTTAGTGGGAGCAGCACCAGGAAAGTCACTAACAGATTTAAAACTCCTTTTCTGTTTGCAAAATAAAGAAAATAGACTCTACCAGGAAAAAAAAAATATTTTTAGTATATGAGTATAATTTATGTGAAATAGGTAAAAATAAGAATATATTTCCCTAGAAAAAAAGTTCCCTGTTCACATATTCAGTTTTCACTCTAGAGAATCTAAATGTTGGAAATAAGGAGAATTGATCTTTTTGTTTTTCTTAAAGAAATTTCTGACGTAACTGACTTCTGCTCCCAGTTGTTTTAATTTGTGGAGGATAATTATGACCCTTTTCTGTCAATCTTGGTGAACAATCCCAGTGGACAGGTGGGTTGATGGTGTCTTGGGGCTGAATGATATGCTGCTGGGAGCCATCAGGATGCCCCCTTGCTCGGATGACAAGGTCACAAGACTAAGAAAGAAATTGCAAAGCTGACTTTCTTTATCAGGGCATCCTGGGCTAGGCACCTCCTGGTATTTTTCTTGGGAGTTCTGTCCATGCTTGGAACATTGGTTCATCTCAGTAGGTCAGTCCCAGTTGGAAAGAATTCATCCTGAGATAATCCCCCCAGACCTTATCGACCAGAGGATCTGGGAAGGTGGATCGCCTTCCCCAGGGGCTAAGGAGGGATGAAAGGGACATTTAAATAGATTACTACTCCTTACTGGGGAGTTTACCAAGAGTTCTCTGGGGGTCATGGCAAAGCCACCACCAGAAGGGCTCGTACTTGGGTCACCTTTCCACATCCCACTCCTCCAACCACTCCGTGGAGGAGGCTCCCTTCCTTGAAAAAACCAGGCTGGAATGGGCCTTAGGAATGCTCATAACTGTGGCCAGCATAGTTGGAGACACTGATTGCTTTAGGGTAGTGTAGACATAGGAATTCATTTTAGTAGTTGTAAGGTTAATAGGGTTTCATTGTTAAAGCAGTGCTGCTAAACTGTCTCTTTGTCCTCTTTTCTCTTTCCTTGTAAGAACCAAAATAGGTTAATAGATTTAAAGTTTCAAGCTTAAGCCCCTCTCTCTAGCTTCTACATAGTTGCACCTAATAAGAGAAATGTAACCTTTCTATTTAGATTGATGTACTTATCTGAAGTATGCTGGAGACATTCAAATGGTAAACATACTATTGTTAAGTCTAATTATGCAGAAATCCGACCTTTTGCAAGGAAAATGAGCTTAATGTTAAAGTTGTTGATGGTAGGCAGAAAACAAAAGATTGCATAGAATAGTTGTAATGCAATGGGGATGTTTTTTGGCTATAAAACTGTAAACTAACAAAAATAGAGAGAGATTTCTCCATCACCCCACAAAACTAACAGCAATAGAGAGAGACTGCTCCATCACCACACACTGACTCAGCTCAGTTCTTCTGCTGACACCACTCATCCCTCAAGACCCCCGGACCCGCTGGGGCTGGACCCCGGCAATATGCCCTCCAACCTTATGTGTCAAAGCCCCGCATATCCCCATCCCTTGGGTGCCCACCGCATACCTTCATGTTGACTTTTTAATGTTTGACTTTTCTAGTTGTTCTCAGTAATAGGGCGGTCTTTAGTGCCCTGTTGCTGGAAATGAAGTTATTTTTTGTTGTTTTTGGATTTCCTTATAATTACGTCTAATCTGTGGGTACTGTCATATTTCCATGTAATTTTGCAAACAGAATAAAAGAACTATATCTACTCCCTCTGCATGTAACTAAAACTAAATTCATACCAGGAAGCTGATCACTGGACTAATGTTAAGGTCAGGACACTGGGCTTTTGTCTCTTTTTATGCCGGTCAGTGTATCAGTCAGTGTAGCAAGGCTGGCTTCACTTTGAAAATTAACACATTTCAAACTAAGTGATGGCAAACAAACAAGACTTTTTTCCTTATCAAATACTCATACTTCGTGTGTCTCTGGTCAGTGGGGGCCTGTGCTTTTTCTTGGTGCCATCAGTGATTCAGGCAGATGTGGGACATCTCTAGTCACAGTAAAAGTAGAAAAAGACATAGCAAATAAAGCTCTGGCTATAACATGTCTCTTCTCACATGCTATCAGTAAAGTGGCATGGCTGAGTTTGACTTCAAGGAGGTAGAGACATTAACTTTTATTAGGTGACTAAAACAAGAAACAGTATCTCTGAACAGCAATAATGCAACAAGTTTTTAAAGAAATCAATGGCCACAACTTCCTAAAAACTGAAAGACAGATTCTCAAGTGTGGAGAATCTATTCTGTTCTTGATACATAGTCTAGAACTTGGTTGTATTAGTTTTGTATTGCTGACATGACAAATTTCCACTGACTCAATGGCTTAAGACAACACAAACTGATGACAGCTCTCGAGGAGGAAATTCGGCATGGGATTCACTGAGCTAAGCTCAGGGTGTCAGCAGGCTGTGCTCCTCTCTGGAAGCACTGAGGGGCACTCATGTCTTCCTATTTGAGTTGTTGACAAAAGTAAATTTTCTGTGTTTATAAAACTGAGACCTGTGGTTCATTGTTGGCTGTGAAGTTCTGAGGGCCACTACCAGCTGCTAGAGGCTGCATAGTCCTGATCCTGGTCCCTGTCTTCATCTTCAAGGCCAGCAGAGGTGGAAGAGTTTCTCTCTGTGTAGGTATCATATTTAGTATGTATATAAAACTTTACTTTAAAATATTGAAGTAGACTTTAAAAAATGTTATTTGTGCTTGATCTCTCTCAGCTCAGTTAGGGTCATTTTGTTCTATATATGGAGAAGTGTAATCATAAAGGACTTCATTCTTTTTCTTTGTAACTTAATCCTGATCCTTTAAAAGATAAATTAATATTTCATGAAGCATAAAACAGAATAATCTAGGTTAATGAATTAAAGAAAGATTTCCAACAATCTGCTTCATGATTCAAGGGCTTTTGCTCAATGATCAACTCAAATATTTAGGAACAACTTCTATACATGGTGAATATGGTGGATATGCTTCTAAGACGTACACTGATTTTCAAATCCGTATCACTCATATTATCCCTTCACATTTTCATGATTGCCCTATGATACAGATGGGACAGGAATAATTAACCTAATTTAACAAATGAGGAAATTGAGACTTTGGAATGATAAGTGACACACCACAGTTTTAGAGCCAATTGTGGGAAGGCAAGACATTCCTTAATATACATATTTTTTCACTTACTTTATTTTTCTTGGATCTTTTTAGAAGATATCTTTCTAGCCATGAAGGGCTGACACTGTTGATGAAGATTCTATGGGTTCCATCTCAGAGAATCATCCATCAGCACATGCATGACAGTAGATTCTTACTCACCTCATAGGAAGGGTGGGGGGATCGGAGGTGGCTGGTGTGTTGACTGATTGGCACGTGGTCAGTTACTATGGAGTAAAAGGTGTCAGGGCCCACTCTGGAGATCTGGGCTCTGCCTTGTCACTTACTAGGCATACAACCATTGGCAAAAAAAAAAATCACTCTGAAAAATACATGTATTGCTATCTTATCTGATTTATAGTCTTATGACTATCAAAATATCTATTTGGAGGTGAGTTTCTATAACCAGAGATAAGACGCAACATGATAGCCCTAGAACTGAAACTTGTTTCTGCATTCTCTATTAATAAAGTTAATCCTTCATCTGAGGATAAATCAGTTCATAGACTATACGATATCACCATGGTGGATGAATCTACTGACATTCTACCAATTCTAGGTAGTTCACATATCCTTCTTTGATTAGAGGGAAGAGTGCATTATGATTATGTATTACATCTAAGGAATTGTCAAAACATGTTATCATTTTTAAAAGCCTTATCACTAGGGAAAAAGGACAGATCTTTGCTTCCTGTCTATGGGTTGTAGTGGGTATGTGTAAAATTCAACCTCATCATTCCTCATAGCAGATGTGTACCAGACTCTTTGCACTTAGTTTAGGGTTTCAGCCTATATTATCTCCTCTTAGTATAACTGCCTGTTATGTGGTATTCAGTTTAATTCACATATCATAGATCAAACTACATGAAACTACCATCATTCACATTGTGTTGGAACTCAAGAAACAGGTAACCATTTTCTTCCTCTTTTCATTTTAATTCATTTCATTTTATTTCAGAGTAACTGTAAAATTTAGAGTCATTCTCATCAAGATCAAGTCATTTCTTTAAACTAGAATATTCACATCCAACTATAACTTTCAAAAAAGTTATCCTTCAAGATGATACCTTGTCCCTTCTTGAATTTTACTACTTTCCCAATCTCTGTTGTCTACCCTTTTGTAAGAATTCTATTCCCCTCCACCCTGTTTGAAGCAGGGAACTTTGAGACATTAACCAAATATTTCAAGTGTTATTAGAATCCACAAAATTGTGCTGATAAACATACTAAATGACATTAGGGCATCTGATTGAATACTAATTTATTATTCAATATATTCAAATTCATACATTGAGTGCTTACTTAGACATGAGCTCTCAAGGAAGTAGTTTTTGAGAAACAGAGGTGCAAAATCAAACTCCAAAATGACTTGAATAGTATCAATAGAGATATGAAGGAAAAACTCTGAAATGACAAGGGCAGGTACAATTAATCTACAGTAGTAAATAAGAAAAGGACTCATGGAAGAGGTGCCATTTAGGTTGATGCTTAAAAGATTATTTTAGTGGGCTGTGAAATTGAATAGAGAGTAGGGTGGAAGCATATTCAGGCAAAGAAAATAGTAGGATTTATTAGGCACCTACTGCTGTGTTACAAAGTACTACCTCCTTAGTGGTTAGATCAGCACACATTTATTATCCCGTAGCTTTCATGTCAGAAGTCTGGGCTTGCTTAGGTGACTTGTCTGCCTGGGGTCTTCTGTGGCTGCCGTCAAGGGGTTGTCCTGGGCTATACTCTCCTCTAGAGGCTCAATTAGAGAATAATTGACTTGAAGCTCATTTGGTTTGCTGGCAGGATTAATATTTCTGTGGCTGGATGGCTGATGTCCTGATGCATCACTGGCTGGAGGCATCAGTATGATCCTTGAGGTCACACCCAACTCCTTTCCACAGGGCTCTCCATGGGCCTTTCAAATATGGATGCTTCCCTCTACAAGACCAGCAAGGGAGTCCCTCACTTTTAAGGGCTTTCAGCTCATTAGGTTAGGCCCACTTATGATATTTTCCCTTTTTGCTAACTGAAAATCAACTGACACAAGACTTCAGCCACATCTGCAGAATCCTTTCACCTTTACCATATAGTGTAACTTTCTCATAAGAGAAAGTTTGTTATACAGACTACACCTTGATGTCATTTTCTATTGACTAGAAGCAAATCACAGTTTCCAACCACACCCCAAGGACAAGAATTATGCAAAGGTATAACTTCCAGAAGCTGGGAATTAATGGGGGTTACCCTAGGGTCTGACTGCTTTATGGGCAAAGTTAAGTCCTCATGGAATAATACAGTATTGCAAAACTGCAAGTACTAGGCAGTTCCATGTGGTAGAAAAATAGAATGCAAAAAATAGGGGAAGGTAAAGTTTAGAACCCATGAGCCCTGAGTATCTTGTGAAAGAGTTTGGATTTTGTGCTATAGGTGGTACAATATTCACAGAGTAGAATTTGGGTGCTGT
>ML661334.1:4921093-4955594 GCA_007570785.1 Antilocapra americana | reverse complement strand
GAGGTACCACTTTACACCAGTCAGAATGGCTGCCATCCAAAAATCTACAAGCAATAAATGCTGGAGAGGATGTGGAGAAAAGGGAACCCTCTTACACTGTTGGTGGGAATGCAAACTAGTACAGCCACTATGGAAAACAGTGTGGAGATTCCTTAAGAAACTGCAAATAGAACTGCTATACGACCCAGCAATCCTACTGCTGGACATACACACCAAGGAAACCAGAATTGAAAGAGACACGTGTACCCCAAAGTTCATCGCCGCATTGTTTACAATAGCCAGGACATGGAAGCAACCTAGATGCCCATCAACTGACGAATGGATAAGAAAGCCTTGGTACATATACACAATGGAATATTACTCAGCATTAAAAAATAAATTCATTTAAATCAGTTCTACTCAGGTGGACGGAACTGGAGCCTATTATCGAGAATGAAGTAAGCCCAAAGGAAAAACAACAATACAGTATACTAACGCATATATATGGAATTTAGAAAGATGGTAACGAGAACCCTGCATGCGAGACAGCAAAAGGAACGCAGATGTATAGAATAAACTCGTGGACTCTGTGGAAGAGGGCAAGGGTGGGATGATATGGGAGAATGGCATTGAAACATGTTAATTATCATATGTGAAATCAATAGCCAGCCCAGGGTTGGTGCTCAGGGCTGGTGCACTGAGATGACCCAGGGGGAGGGAGTAGGGAGGGAGGAGGGAGGGGGATTCTGAAAGGGGAACATATGTAAACCCATGGCGGTTTCATGTCCTTGTATGGCAAAACCAACACAATAAAATAAAGAAAATTAAAAATAAATAAATAAATAAAGCACTTGTTTAAAAAAATAAATAAATAAAACTTAAAAACTGTCTCTAGTTTTTAAGACCTTTTTGCTGGGTAGCATTTCATGCATATCCACTAAACAGCTTATTTCTTGCCTGAAAAACTTACATAAAAATGATTCTAACCTTTTCTTTAGATTTGATAGCTGCCTTGATAGCACTGCTATGTCTCTTAGGGAGAAGATTTGAGAAATAAAGCTCTGTAAGTTTTAAAGATCCACTGACAGTTATTTACCATCTGTAAATGTGCTGTTACACTTAACAAAAACTGAAAATTTTCCTAACAGCTAGAAGCATTCTTGCAAGGATTTCAGAGTCAATTTTAAGTTTGGAATGAAACCTCTTTTCTAAGATGCTCCGTACAGATCTATACATAATTTTCCAAGGTGTTAGAATATTATGTCCTATTTGTTTGTCTCTACTTTTCCACCAATAATTTCCTCTGTGATGCATGATACATATCGGAGGACACACACACTATAATAGAGGATGAAAACAAAAGACACTTTGGAAACCAATACAGCATCACACTTTGCTCCACATATCCTAAATGCCAAGAGTAAAACACCTTTATTTTCCTGCTTTTTCTAATTTTCATGCACTTTCTTCTGCTGTAACTGCCTCACTAGCTTTATCAGTGGTGAACTTTGTTTACCTACAAATTTGTGTTTATTGTTAAATAAGGTGACTTTTCAAAGTGATAAAAGAGCTGCATTGCTATTGTGCTACTTTGAAGACTGTTGCTTAAAGTGTTCTGTTTAAAAACCAAAACACAGGTAAATTGTGTGCTTACTCTAAGTGCTGTAAGAGTAAAATCTTCCTGAGCCCTGTGTCCCTGTGGTATCCTATGAGCTCACCGTGGTTTGGATTAAATCCAGATTCCTGTCTCTGACACCATGATTGATTCTCTGCTCCCTGGCACACAGCACGTGCCCCTGACCCAGACATCAAGTGTTTATATGACCTTCTGCATCTGTGCTGTGACAGGCTTCACTTTGGGAATGTCTTCCAGCTAATTTGTATGCTAGGTGTTAACCAGATGTCTGATAATAGGAGAGAGGATGGCTCAAAGTTTACCTAGAGGTTGGATGCCTGTGATGACCATTTTTCTAAACTAAAAATTGAGACAAATTGGTTGACAAATATGAATAAATTTGTGAGCATAAAGGGAGATGGTATTTTAAAATAGAACCATTTTGGAAAAAATCAAAAACAGGGAATTTAGACACACAAACATACTCAAGACCACACACGCATGCATACATCCTTGGTTAAACGCATAGCCACTCCATTCCTCTCAACAGGAATTAGCAACGATCAATCAATCTCTGACCAGGAATTATTGCTGATCACAAATTACCACT
The DNA here is from genome assembly GCA_007570785.1 of Antilocapra americana. Taxonomy (NCBI): domain Eukaryota; kingdom Metazoa; phylum Chordata; class Mammalia; order Artiodactyla; family Antilocapridae; genus Antilocapra; species Antilocapra americana. The sequence goes on along the minus strand of ML661334.1, from coordinate 4,953,390 downwards.
GATCAATGACAATTTTCAAAGTTTATTCTGTATAGAGCTATCTACACATTGTGTGAGACTTCCATTTAAGACAATTTAATTTGCAAAGGTTTTTGGATTCATCTCAAAAATGTAGTTAAATATTAGCTATTTTTCTATTAATCCAGTGAGTCTAATTATTTTTATTTTATATTTATATAAAACAGCTTACTGATTTTATAGTAAAGAAAAATCTGAAGCTCTTTACCTTTGATATCTTCCATTTATTTTTTGAGTTCCAAACACTCAAACTATATATAGTATTGTATTTGGTTCAATGGGAGAATAGAAAAATATTATTTTGATCATGTAAGTATATAATAATTTTTGAGATATTAAATATTAAAGAAATTATAAATTCCTGGCATCATCCTGAAATATTTTCTGTAAACACAAACACACAACATATATATATATATATATGTTTTTTTGTATCTACTTAAAAGCATAAACCAACTTTTTAAGAGTTATTATGCTGGTCTTAAGGAGTAAATATATCCAACTAGCTTAAAAAACAGTTGCTTCAGTCAAGGCAAGGATTTCACAGTATAAAAAGTATTTTAAATAATTTATGTTCAGTTTGCAGATTTCTTAAGGGTCTATACAGACAGCTGCAAGTTGTCTTGGAGAATCTATAATGAAGGTAACTCTTATGAGACTCTCTTCTATATGGAAAAAAATAATACAGGCTTGACATTGATGCATGCAATGTATTTTTAAGATGACATTTACACAATTCTTTTCTTGCCAGTAAAAAGTAACAATCCAAAGAAAAAACTTCTTCTACAGTACAATATAACTGAAAAGGCCTAATGCTCCAATTTATACACTTCAACTCATTCTTTAAACAGATTAGTGCTATCCTATTGGAAATATTTTTAAATAATCCAATATGCACAGCACCAAAATATTTATTTATCTAAGGAAATTTAGAAGATAATCAAATGTGATTTTGCAAAAGAAACAGAAAGATAAATGTCATACATTGCTTTAGGTTTCGTTAATGGTAAGGAATGAGCACACTGTATGTATGTTTGTATCCTGGGTCTGAAAGCAGACCAAAGGCTGTGCTTATATAACCATCTTGTCAACAACATACCTTGTGTAGCAGCATGGACTCTGGGTTGTAAGATCAAAGGGAAACAACTTGAAAAGCCAATGAGGGGAAATGGAAAAGGATTAAGTTCAAGGAAAGGCTTATTCTCAAGGTCAAAACTTAACTCCACAAATACAATACAGAACATAATGAATGTGCCTAAGATATTGAAACTCAGTTCACAAATTCAAGTATTTAAAAAATATTTGATTTTCGGTACTTAATTTTAGAGTTTGAGCACCTATTGTTCATGACCATCTCCTCTACCTGCCACTGGCTTCTGTGACATAATTCTGAGGTCTACCCCACACAATGCCCAGGCTGGGTTTCCTGGTACCTTCACACCATCCTGTACAGAGACCCCAACAGCCAGCATGGGCAGTGCAGATGCAGACAATTCTTGCTGCTGTTGAGACACTGGCTCTTTGTTTCCATCAGGTTGGATTCTTTTTTTTTTTTTTTTCTTTTTTTGATTTTTATTGGAGTATATTTGCTTTGGAATGTTGTGTAGGTTTCTGCTGTACAGCAAAAGGAATCAACTGTATGTAAACATACATTTCCTCTTTTTTGGACTTCCCATTTTAGATCATCACAGAGCATTAAGTAGAATTTACTATATATCTAATTTTGCTTTATTGACTAGGCCAAAGCCTTTGACTCTGTGGATCACAGCAAACTGTGGAAAATTCTTAAAGAGATGGGAATACCAGACCACCTTACCTGCCTTCTGAGAAATCTGAATGCAGGTCAAGAAGCAACAGTTAGAACCAAACATGGACCAGACTGGCTCCAAATTGGGAAAGGAGTATATCAAAGCTGTATATTGTCACCCTACTTATTTAGCTTAAATGCAGAGTACATCATGTGAAATGCCAGGCTGGATCGAGCACAAGCTGGAATCAAGATTGCTGGGAGAAATATTAATAACCTCAAATGCAAATGACATCACCCTAATGGCATAAAGCAAAGAGGAACTAAAGAGCCTCTTGATGAAAGTGAAAGAGGTGAGTGAAAAAACTAGCTTAAATCTCAACATTGAGAAAACTAAGATCATGGCATTCAGGCCTATCACTTCATGGCAAATAGATGGGGAAACAATGGAAACACTGAGAGACTTCATTTTCTTGGGCTCCAAAATCACTGCAGATGGTGACTGCAGCCATGAAATTAAAAGATGCTTGCTCCTTGGAAGAAAAGCTATGATCTACCTAGACATATTAAAACACAGAGACATTACTTTGTCAACAAAGTCCATCTAGTCAAAGCTTTGGTTTTTCCAGTTGACATGTATGGATGTGAGAATTGGACTATAAAGAAAGCTGAGCACCAAATAATTGATACTTTTGAACTATGATGTTGGAGAAGACTCTTGAGAGCCCCTTGGACTGCAAGCAGATTTAACCAGTCCGTCCTAAAGGAGATCAGTCCTGTGTGTTCATTGGAAGGACTGATGCTGAAGCTGAAACTCCAATACTCAAGTCAAATCATGTAAAGAACTGACTCATTGGAAAAGACCTTGATGCTGGGAAAGATTGAAGGCAGGAGGAGAAGGGGAAAACTGAGGTTGAGATGGTTGGATGGCATCACCGACTCAACGGACATGAGTTTTAGAAAACTCTGGATGTTGGTGATGGTCAGACAAGCCTGGCATGCTGTAGTCCATGGAATTTCAAAGAGTCAGAGATGACTGAGTGACTGTGCTGAACTGAACTGTGCTATACAGTGTGTTCTTATCAGTTTCTATTTTATACACAGAATCAATTGTGTATATGTGTCAATCCTAATCTCCTAATTCGCCCAACCCTCCTTTCCCCTCTTGGTATCCATACATTAGTTCTCTATATGTGTCTCTATTTCTGCTTTTCAAAAACTCATCTGTACCATTTTTTTTTAGATTCCACATACACGTATTAATATATGATATTTGTTCTTCTTATCAGCTTAGATCCTTGACTCAGAAGTTTTCTCTGGGTCATGTTGTGTTCTTGATGAGCTGCCCGGAATGTAAACCCACCAGCTTCTCCCTCTCTCACTTTCTCTCTCCTTCATCTCTTCTCCCTGAGAAGAATATCTTTTTAGACTGATGTGGTGAAGACTACTGAATGACAGTTTCAGGTAGGCCTGGTGATGCAGTAAGAAAAGAACTTGGGCATTTGTGACTGTGGCCAAGTCAGAATCCACTTGCCTGACAGCATCCTGAGGAGACTGAAGACAGGCAGAGCCACCAGCCTCCCTCCATCCGAGTCCCAGAGTACAGGGAGGGAGTACACAGTTCTGGCTTCCTCTCATCTGGTAGATTCTTCATTTCACCCAGGCTCCTAAGACTTCTTGAGTTAGAAGCACCCTTTTGTGGAAGCAGGCCTCCTCTTAATGTGTTTGTTCCATGCATCAAAGTTTGATTCCAGTTGGTAATGAAACAAATTGAAATAAGCCAGATAAATCTGAGTCATCTTCCTCCATAGACTTGGTACTGTGCCAGGTTTGGGGGTCTAATCCAGCTCACTTTATTGTTCCAGATCCATCCTCTCCCCACTCTCAGCTACGAGTTTTAGAAACAGAAAGCTGACTGTATGCTGCCTTGAGTAGAAAATAAAATATGATGAGTGACATTAAGAAAATGAAAGTTAATATCTTAAACTATTATCCATCCCACTAGTTCAAGTATAAGAGAAAATACCTCTACGTCATAGAAAACTAAAATAAGGTACTCAGGTGATTTTATTCATTAAATTTACAAAAGACAGAAACATATATATATATATATATATATATAATTATAAAACAATTCTAATATTATTTCTCATATTCAGCAAGAAAAAAGATGCAAGAAGTTACTTTTTAAGAAAACAATTCACTAGTAAGTCTATCTTGTTTCTGAAAATCTTAATTGATAATTCAATTGATATCAAAGATTTGGGAGCTCTCTAGGTTAGATTTGGTAGAAACTGTAGAACATATATATTTCTTTTATAAACCTATGACATTCCTCTATATCTGTTTTTTTCATGTTCCCTGTTTATGCCTATTTTTTTCATGTTCTCTTCCATTTTTTTTTTTCTTCCTGAAACCTGCCATGGAAAGGACATTAACACATTTATATCACACCTAGAAAACAATTCAGTGAGCAAGGAAGTTATATTTAGTGATGAGCAAATATTTCTGCAGTCTCAAGCTTCCTGTCAGGGTCCACCTCTATGCCTCTTTTCTAAGCAACACAGCAGATTTCCAATTTCAGACCAGTAATTTTTCCAGTAACACATTCTCTGATAAAGTTTTCTCTCTCCACAAATTAAAGTTTTCTCTCTCCACAAATTTAAATTTAATTTAGTTTAGCTCCTCACTAATATAGTTTGCTTAACATTAAATAAGGAATTCTACAAGATTAATTGAATACTTTGCTTTGAGGGAAAATTTCAAGCAAGTAAAAGGAGCTTACAGTTTACAAAGCCAGAAACATGTGCTATGGATATTGAGGCCTCTGGACATCAGTACACAGAATCTCTTCTCTTTCCCAACCTCCACTGTCTTGCCTATAAATAGAACTTGATAAATTCATTTTCATGCCAAAACTACAAAGATACAGGGAAATATATTTAAATTAAGTTTTCAATTTTTCAAAAGAGCACAAATCCATGAAATTTGGGGACTGGAGGGAACAGAAGCTTTCTTTCCCTAAAATATAAAATAGATAATGAGAGTAATTTTTAACTTAAATGTTAATTTAAACATTTCAATTAATTAAATGTTGCATTCATACATGCTAAGTCACTCAGTCATGTCTGGCTGTTTGTAACCCTATGGACTGTAGCCAGCCAGACTCCTCTGTACATGGGATTTTCCAAAAAAACAAATAAATGAATAAGAATACTGGAGTGGGTTGCCATGCCCTCTTCCAAGGGATCCTCCTGACCCAGGAACTGAACCTGCATCTCTTACAGTCTCCTGCATTGGCAAATGTGTTCTTTACCAGTAGTGCCACCCAGGAAGCCCAACTGAATGGTAATAACCTCATACGTGAATAGGAAGACAGTGTGGTAAAAAATACAGTGACTTAGGTTTGATACTCTCAACTTTCTGAGCTGAAGTGGCTCTATTTGTCCAAGTATGCTTGGAGATGGTGTTCAGCCATGTACAAAGTAAATCACAGATGTGTTAGCCGTGAATATTCAGATAAAGGAATGAGTTTCAACAGCTGGGGTACATAACCTACTGGGGTTATCTTTGCTTTAAAAATGGCTATTTTCATTAAGTTTTCATGAAATTTTTGTATCAATTGTGGTTTTGGAAATCACCTAATGTTTGGAATGATATCTTAAAGGGGGTTGTTTTGAGGTATGCTCATGGCTCAGATTAGCCTGAATTGGGACAGAAGTGTTATTATGGTTATAGTAATTGGCATATTTTTATGAATTCATCTTCTAATTTAGTCCCTGTTCAATTTCCCTACTCACACTACAGTAGTGGCATGATTTATTACTGTGCGTTCTTTTCATTATTATTAGATTTAATTGCTTTTTGCTCATATACCCAGATGTGAATAGCATCAGGCTTCTAATCTAATAACACAGACTGTTTGGGAAATATATTCTGTCAATTAGAGACACTTTGTAACAGAAACAATAAAAAGAATCATTAGTGAAAAGTAGTTTGCTTGTCAGTTTACTTGACACTAGTTAATCAAAGGTGTTTTGAAATTGAAGTCATTAATAAACTTTTCTTGCCTTTATATCAGTAAAGCACTCGGAGATTTATTTTTGAAATTAGAAATGTACACCCAGAAAGTGGATACATGCATTCTGCATATTTCCAAATGTGGTTTTCTTCACCACCTACATAAGGCAAAACAATAGAGAAAGTAATATTTTGAGTTTTCAACCAAAAAAGGGAGAAATGCCTGTAAATTTAATTAGTTCTTTTATAGAAGTGGATATGATGAAGCATTTTACTTTTTCTGCTGGTTATTCTGCATTTCCTCACATATCCATTGTTTCTAAATCATAGGAAGTGTTATCTGGACACCCTTACCCTCTGACTTTGAATGATTTTAGCCAACAAGAAATAACAGCTGGAGATTAAAGGGTGGAAGCTTTCTCTCAGTTGGGGTATTTCTGTCTGCTTTCCTTCTTCATCAGAACTGCTCTTTGTGGTGGCAACTACATATCTCTTTTCAGCTCTTTCACTGGCTCCAGTAACCTGTCTACGTCTCTCTTGGGTGGTGATGCTTCCCTACTGGTGACAGTCTCTGGATGCTTGCCTTACCTGATCCTGTCCATACATATACCTTAACTAAGCCATCTCAGTGGATTCAGGAACACTGGCTCATACATAGTAGATAATAAAATTAGTCTGTTTTTGGAATCACCGACTAAGAGTTTCTACACTTTTTCATATATCACAGTATGAAAAATATAAAATTCAGCTTACTATAAATACAGGGATAAAAATCAGCATATCAAGAAATTTACATGCTATGAAGTTTTTCTGAAGGAAAAATCTCCTACTATGTGTTTCTTGTGTCCTAAAACAATATTGCATAAGAATTTAAAAGCATGTTAGTCATTATTTCATTGGGATGATGTGACATCATTGAGAAGCATTGACACCTGCTTCTCAGGTGGCGCTAGTAGTCAAGAACCTGCCTGCCAATGCAGGGTGTGTAAGAGACACAGATCCAATTCCTGGGTCAGGAAAATATCCCTGGAGAAGGGCATGGAGACCCACTCCAGGATTCTTGTTTGGAGAATTCCATGGACAGAAGAGCCTGGCAGGCTATGGTCCATAGTGTTGCAAAGAATCAGACATGACTGAAGCAACTTAGCAAGCGTGCAAGCAATTAAGAAATAATTTTGAGAGTATTATTATTAAAGAAATCCTTCTTTGTGATATTTATCATAAAAGAAATAAAATGTCTTAAGAAATGATGCCACACCTCAATTTTTCAATAACTAAGGTTAATCTTATCTCTTGGGGATGTTACAATCATGAAACTCTTAGTAATTTGCATCAAAATTTTGAATTGATTGCAATTTCAGGATTTGCTACCTAAAATCCTGCAAGGGTTCATTGAACTTATCCCAGTGTCTCTATTTTAATATACTCCCAAAAGTGTATTAATTATAGTGATTTTAATGTTAATAGAATATTCCGTGTTGACTTTGAAATTAACTAAATATCAATAAAATTTAGAAAAAATCTTTATGATCTTTCTTTTGAGGGTATTATTATTATTAAAGAAGTCTTCTTTGCAATATTTATCATAAAAGAAATGAGTCAGTCAATAGACCACTAAATACAGTAATATTTTCTGATAAATTCAGGGACACCTAGCAACACATTGCTTCCAATGTTGCTATTTCATTAACATTAAAATTTTAATTAGATTCCAATAATGTATGATGTTTATAGCATGAAAAACTGTAAGCAATTATCTTAACTAATCTAGTATATTTTACATGTGAGTTCAAGAAGTGTAGGGATTATTGTTGTCAAATGTCTACCTATTTATGACTGATTTGTAGTGTAAACCCTTGAAATATAGTAGCTACTAACCAAATGCTTAAATGAGTTTCCAACTTGAAATATCTTTAAAGCATTGGTTAATCTAGGAAAGGTTAAAAATTAAATATTTTTTAAAATGTTTTTTTTACTGAAGTGATTTAATTTTCATTTAATATATTCTCTTTGTGGCATTAGCATCCATTAAATTTTTTCAAAATCTACATTTAATTGATTAGCAGCTGCATTATTGAAATTTATCTATCTGGTTTTCTATGGTTATGGAAAAAGTTTGACTCATTTTGGAATGCATTTTCCATGAAACGGATTGTTTTGCATGATAAACTTATTTAGTCTCTTTAAATGTTACAATATCCTCTTACATAGTTACACAGAACAGCTTCAGTATCTGAGCACCAGTGACGACTAGAAGGCAATGTTTTGTTTTTACTTCATTATGTTAATTAATTTATTTGTTAGTTGAAGGATAATTGCTTTACAGAACTGTGTTGGTGTCTGCCAAACATGTTTATACCTTCATGTTTCCTTCCACCTCTCTCTCCGAGTCACTATGAGGATGTACTAAATACTGTGCCTCTGACTTCTCAGAAATTCTCTTACACCTTCCTCAGGTGCCCCACACTGAATTTGATGGCGGCCACACTCTTCTGTGGTCTGGCTTCTGAGGGGTGTTTGACCCAAGAGGAGGCACTCTGAGGCAGGAGGAGAAGAGGTAAGACATGGACTCCAGCTCCCTGCCTGCTGGGCTGCGCACCTTTTCCAAAGGTGTGGGGAAGCTCTCTCCCTGGACCACAGACCCCCCTCCCCTACCTTGACACAGAGGCTCTCCTCCTGCTTCTTCAGCCCAGGATAGATGCGGTCCCAGCTATGCTAGCTGTGAGCACACCAGCGTCACTTACCAGAATCCCATACCCTGTCCATAGTTCTGCAAATATTAATAGTCCCTTCTGTAAATCTCTTTAATTAATACATTGAAGTTTTGTCATTTAGCTCCTGCAAAGACCTTGATTTATGCAATGCATTTTATTAAATAACATTTATTTCTAACTTTTTTCTTATTCTAGATGATTCATTTGGAAAATCTATTTGTTTTTTATTGAAGGATAATGGCTTTACAGAAGTTTGCTATTTTCTGTCAAACCTCAACATGAATCGGCCGTAAGTATACATATATCCCCTCCCTTTTGAAACTCCCTTCCATCTCTCTCCCCATCCCATCCCCCTAGGTTGAAACAGAGCCTCTGTTTGAGTATCCTGAGCCATATAGTAAATTATCATTGGCTATCTATTTTCATATGGTAATATAAGTTTAAATTTATACAGCCACTATGGAAGACGGTATAGAGATTCCTTAAAAAACTAGGAATAAAATCACCATATGACCTAGCAATCCCATTTATAGGCATTTGCTTTCCTTTTTAAAAAGATTTCCACTGACATGCATTTGTTTATTGAAAAATAAATAGTTGAGGTGGAGCACTTAATATTATCAAATATCTTAATTCAATAAACTTTTCTTGGTCACATTTCTAAGTAGGTGTGGAGGGAAAAGTTCTAAATATATTTAAGAAATTTATATCATTTTTTCAAAATACAAATAAAGCATTTTCATACATAAAGATGATGATATCATCAGTCTTCTTCGACAGGTTAACCTGAAAATTTACATATATACATATATATATATATATATATATATATATGAAGTGGCGTGAATAGTTCTGATATCCTATGGCAAAAATACCATTAAAAATTATGAAGATAATCCTAATCACATTTTCCATGATACTATAGTCCAATTTTGCCATCATTTCTTCAGGCATTACCTATTATTAAAATATCATGTTGACTTGGGTTATGTCACTATATAGTATTACCAAACCTAGCTGATTTTGATAAGTCAAAGCTAAAAAGCAGGGTAAGATAGGAATGTCTTTTCCAACTAACTCCTTCAAGATTTATTATTTTTAACAGTACTTCTTACATATGAACAATTATTTATATATCACTGCATTTTAAGAAGAGTAGATTTGCAAATATTTTATTTGCATAAATATTTCACTGATTCAGCAAATATATACAGGGCATATGTCATTATAATTACTGGTGTCAGGTGTTACCAACAGAATAAATAAAATAGTCCGTTCTTTCAGAGCTTACATTCAAGAAGAGCTAGAGAAGCAATAAATATGATTAATGATGCACATAAACCTCAATACACATAGACAGTCACATGCCAATAAAGCTATGCAGAAAAAATAAGAGGTGGGAAAGAGTTAAGCTGTCTGGATGTGGTGAGGCTAGTTGGTATATTTACTCTGTTATCTGACAATGTAAGGTGCTAAAAACAATTTAACTCTTTGGGGATATTGTCAACAGGTCTTTCATTCTACATTTATTTTAAACCCTAACATGCGAGACAGCAAAAGGAATGCAAATGTATAGAATAGACTCGTGGACTTTGTGGATGAGGGTAAGGGTGGGATGATATGGGAGAAGGGCATTGAAACAAGTTAATTATCATATGTCTAATCTATCGCCAGCCCAGGATTGATGCTCGGGGCTGGTGCAGCGAGATTTCCCGGGGGGGAGGGAGGAGGGAGGGGGATTCTGGAGGGGAAGCATATGTAAACCCATGGTGATATCATGACATTGTATGGCAAAAACAATAAAAAAAAAGAAAAGAAAAGAAAAGTAAACCTAGTTTAAAACCCATTAAAAAAAATAAACCCTAGAAATGGGTTTTATCACTCTTCTATGAAGATAATTACACTTCCTAAGGTAATTATAATTTTACTGTTTTCTTATTCCTTTCTGTACCATTGGCCTTTCATTTGGTATTTGTTTCTCTTCATCAAAAAACAATTCATTATTTTCTTTACTTCATTTTCAGTGATAAATTCTGGATATTTTGTTGTTCAAAAATTATCTTCATCTTCAATGCTAAAGAAAAATCTCTTGAGTTTAGAGTTCTCACCCACAGTTCTTTTATTTTGACATCTTAAACTTCCCATTCCCTCCAGCCTCCACTGATTCAGTAGCAAAGCCGTATCTCCATTAATTAATTCTCACTTCACCTATGCCCAATCTGTTATTAAATCCAATCATGGATTCTTCAGCTTTAAATGTTATATTATTTTTTTCCATTCTAGAACTGTTACTTGATTTTTATACCTTTCAATATTCTTCTAAAAATCTCCAATCCCACCTTTTATTCTCTTTACCATCTTAAACATTGCCATGAATTCTACGTCTAATCAGTCCTCTGTTGGGACATCATGGGTATGTTTCTGTCATCTATTGATTTGTCTATTTTTTATTCTTGATATTTTTATTTTTTGATTGTCTGTTTTTTCCTTGTTTTTTTTTATCTGTGCCTATTATTTTTGAATTAATGTTAAACATTACAAATTTGAAATTGTATAAATAATAACAGGCATTAGTTGAGGATGACATAATCCCCAAGAAGGGATTTTGATTTACTTCTAAGAGATGGAGCATACTCTGGGAAGACCTTCATTTTGAAGTTAAGGCTGAAAATGGTTCAAAGTTGAGCTTCAGCCTGTAACAAGGCAGTGCTATTGTGACTGCATCCTTACTCCTAGAGGCCTTCAAGATCTCATTGAAATACAGATGCAAGTACCCTCTTCTGGACAGTTAGATCTGGGTTTTTCTTTCTCTGAGTAATGACATTTTCAAAAGCCCTCTTCAGTTTCTCAGCCACTCAGTCACTTTACCTGAAATTTACAGAAACCCTTGAAGCTCAAGCAGTCCCAAGTGCTGGGTAAACTTTCCTATTCTTCACTGCCTTGTTGGTTTTTCATGGCTCCAAGTAAATATTCCTCAGCTTCTTTCATTTTTCTCAGCAGGAGGGTTGTTCAAAATTCCCCAATCTGCCATAACTGAAAGCATAAGTCTAACCATAAATTCATTACTGCAGCCATAGGAAAACAAGTTCTAATCAACAAATCCATAAGAATCAGGGAAACAACAGGAGGCAGATATTTCCTAGTTTCCAAATCTCAACCTTAAAATTCTATCTCCCATCTCCAAAAGCTGAACCAAATTTTAATTATGGAAGAAAGAGAAAGGAAAAAAACGCATGAGGAAATGCACACTGGAATTTTCCCAAGAGGACAGGTTTCTAGGAATGTCACGGTGGACGCTTCTTTAACAGATGCACACAAACACCTGGAATTGATTTCTTACAGTTCTGGAGGCTGGCAGTCTTGGATCACATGCCAGCATGATCAAGTTCTGGTAAAACTCCTCTTCCAGGCTGAAGACTGCAGACTTCTCACTGTGTGCTCCCTTGGCAGAAGGGGCTAAGCATTCCCTAGCAGCCTAAGGGCACTAATCTCATTCATGAGCTCCCCCCCTGCCACCCGCATCATGACCTAATCACCTCCCAGGGGTCCACAACCTGATACCAGAACTTCGGGAGTTAGGTTCATTCAAAAAACTGCAAAACAGAAAAACAAAATATACATGAGTATGTGTGCATAGGGTTAAAATATATCTTGACACTTACAAAATATACTTATTTTTATTCATCTAATTCACTTATTCAAATTTAATTCAGTCTTTAATAAAACTTGTATTCAAGAAAATCTTGATATTTATGACCAAAATAAAATTTAACAGAGATTCAGAAAATATTCTACAGAGAGTCAAAACACCATTCAAAATTATGAGTAATGGACAATTGTTTATAAAAGAAAATATAGAATTTTTTGGATCTATAAGATTAATCTGGATGTCAGAAACACAAGCATCACAATATTAGGTTAAATTAGGAGAAAAAGCTATGATTTCCTCTGCAAGCTACATGAGTTAGGCCACATCAGCACATTCATATCAACATCAAATAACTAACGCACATTCTAATATGGCACTTCACAACACTGAAATGCTGCTGCTGCTGCTAAGTTGCTTTAGTCATGTCCGACTCTATGCAACCCCGTAGATGGCAGCCCACCAGGCTCCCCCATCCCTGGGGTTCTCCAGGCAAGAACACTGGAGTGGATTGCCATTTCCTTCTCCAATGCATGCAAGTGAAAAGTGAAAGCAAGGACTCTCAGTCGTGTCCGACTCTTAGCGACCCCATGGACTGCAGCCCACCAGGCTCCTCCGTCCATGGGATTTTCCAAGCAAGAGTACTGAAATACATTGTAGCTAAAACCCACTGTATGATAAAAATCACAAAGCCACAGAGCTATGTAGCCTCCCTGTGTGAATCAGGAAGACTTACTTTGTTCCCTGACAGACAGCAAATCAAGACATAGGATCAAGTTAAGGATAGTGCAGTTTTGTTCAAAGATAAATGTTCCTAACAATTGGAGCTATCAGAAAAGAATAAAAAGGCAAAGCTTTCTTTAAGAGTTTGTAGACTGGTGATGGCTGAACCTTTTCACGAAATTGTGAATGGGGACCTATCATTCTCTCACTGCTTCAGGCGCTTTTTGAGTACACTCAGTGCATGCCCTGCTCTGCCAAGGTCTCCTCTCAGCTCCTGCTGGGTTAGATGGCAGCTCTGTAGTTCAGGCTGGATATAGAAAGAGGGGGAGGCTGGGGGGTTAGTCTCTAATGACGGCATGGAGTTTTGCTTGTGCTCTCATTACAGGTGGCTGAGGTCACTGGCAGCCCCTTCCAGCTGCTATTGGATCATCTAAAGGTTCTCTGGAGAATTCCTGCCTGCAACAAATGTGTTCCAGGCATATTCTCTTGATTAAGCATCTTCCTACTCAAAATTCCTACAGTGGCCTGCATTTATCCCACCCCACAACTGAACAAGAGCTACATCACCTGAGTTCCACAAAGCACAAGTTGATGATAAACAAGTACGTCAGTTCAGTTTATTCGTTCAGTTGTGTCTGACTCTTTGCCACCCCATGGACTGCAGCACACCAGGCTTCCTTATCCATCACCAATTCCCAGAGCCTACTCAAACTTATATCCACTGAGTCGGTGATGCCATCCAACCATCTCATCCTCTGTCATCCCCTTCTCCTCCTGCCTTCAATCTTTCCCAGCACTGGGGACTTTTCCAATGAGCTGGTTCTTTGCATCAGGTGACCAAAGTATTGGAGTTCCAGGTTCAGCACCAGTCCTTCCAATGGATATTCAGGACTGATTTCCTTTATGATTGACTGGTTGGATCTCCTTGTGGTCCAAGGGACCCTCAAGGGTCTTCTCCAACACCACAGTTCAAAAGCATCAATTCTTTCGCACTCAGCTTTCTTTATAGTCCAGCTCTCACATCCATACATGACTACTGGAAAAATCATAGTTTTGACTAGACGGACCTTTGTTGGTAAAGTAAAGTGAGATACATATATATCTGTAAATAAAATAATTGGTGGAATAAGAAGTTATTTTCTCTTTCATACATTTATTATTTAACTCAAGGCCAAACGTCTCAATATTTACTGTTTCAAAAAATTTACCCTTTTAAATCACAAGCAGTTGATGCACTGGCTTGAGAGGCAAATTTCATACATAATTGCTAATTACTCTTAAGAAGTGAAACACTGATTACTTTTGAACTCTTCCATTAGTGAAACTCGAGCATGAGGAAAATTATTCATCACTAGTTTCCTACTCTCGTCTTTAACTCTCTGAAAAATTAAACCTGATTATATTCAATGACTTCCCCGGTAGCTCAGATGGTAAAGAATCCTCCTGTGATGTAGGAGACCTGGGTTTGATCCCTGGATTAGGAAGATCCCCTGGAGATAGGCATGGCAGCCCACTCCAGTATGCTTGCCTGGAAAATCCCTGTAGAGAGAGGTGCCTGGCGGGCTATAGTCCATGGGGTCACTGTTTTCCATACGAAGTTTTATTTCACTTGGAAGTTTTGCTTTCAGTCTGAATTTAGGGAGAAATGTAAAGCCAAGTGTATAATTGAGATGGTCTTCAAGTTTAATAATTGTGGGAATGGCCTGTCCTAATGTGCAGTTGATATGAGGAAGCCACTTGACTGGACTAGTTATGGAAGGTAACTTGTAGGTATTGAACTCAGAATTATTCCTACACTTAAGGGAAAACGTGTCATTCAGAGATCACAGCTTTGCAAAAACCCAAAGGCCTGAGTTGGCAAAATAAGTAACACATTGGTGTTGGACCTCAGATTTATAGAGCAATGAAAAATTATCAGTTTTTCTTAAAAGATGGAAAGACAAGGAACAAAGTAAAAGGTGAAAAGACAACATTGGGCAAAGTGAAAATCAGTGAGAAAAGTTAAGTTTCAGCTTGAGGCTGGGTATAAATATCAGAATTTTCCCACCACAAACATGCTCACACACACTTCATACAATAAAAATGTGCTCCTGTGTGGAAAGGTATAATGTCAAATATAGTATCAACTGGTAATAGCATATTGCTGATCCTGTTCATAATGTCAGTTGTCTTGCTGTATCTCACTCTGCACACTGTTCGCTGAACAAACAACAGGCAAGGCTTGAGCGAAGAGGCTGGAAGGATACTTGAGAAGCCATTGGAACTGCAGACACATTTATTCTCTCCTGGCTAGCATGGCAGTCATAACACAGCCTCTCTCCTGGCTGACGCAGCAGTCATAACAGGCATAACATAACCATAACATAGCCATAGCATAGCCTCATATAACATAACCATGATATTGCTCCAGTGTAGCCCTGATGCAGCCGCCGCCAGGGCTTTCATAGAAAAGCTCATGCAGGCATACCACACAAAGTAACCCATAACCAAGTGAGTACCTCATACTGCATATGCACAGGGCTATAAGTGATCTCAGCTGTTACATAACTGTGCAGAGTCATTGTTTACAGAACATGGGGTGAGAGGGCCTGAGAGCATGGAGCGAGAGAGCCTGACTGACACAATCTTGTTAATTTCCTCACAAATGTCAAATAAATATACCAGCTTCTTTTTCAGGACCCAGTCCAAATTTTTAATACTTTTGTTATTAACTGTTTCCTTATCATAATTCTGATCAACTTCATCTTTTAATATACATCTTAGCTTCCTTACTTTTGGAGGATGGTACACATTTTTGTGGAAAATTGGGATGTTAATGATAAATTACAGTCCTTCATTTGTCTCTACCCCCTGCTCAGATGGTAAAGAATCTGCCTGTAGGGCAGGAGACCCAGACTCAATCTCTAGGTCTGGAAATCCCCTGGAGAAGGGAATGGCAACCCATTCTAGTATTCTTACCTGGAGAATTCCATGGACAGAGGAGCCTGACATGCTACTGTCCAGGGGATCCCAGAGAGTTGGACACAACTGAATAACTAACACTTTCACTTCCTGCATAATAATTAAAACAATTTACTGTTTTCTTTTTTTGTAATTAATTAATTAATTTTTTTCTTCACATTATTGTGTTGGTTTTGCCATACATTGACATGAATCCACCACGGATATACATCTGTTCCCCTTCCAGAACCCTCCTCCCTCCTCCCTCCCAACTCCATATCTTGCTATTTCTTTGGATTTACTTCATGATATTGCTAGAAAGTGTTTCCTATAGAAGTTTTTTTTTTTTTTTCCTTGTCAATCACACTGAACATTCACAGATTTATTTCATAGTATTTGATTGGCTAAAAAATCATCTAGGTAACAAAAAAACCCAAATAAACTTTTTTGCCAACCAAATATTGGTGAGGTTTGCTTTTGTTTGTTTTATTTTGCTGCATGACATGTAGGATCTTTCCTGATCAGGGGGTGAACCTGGCCCCCTGGCAGTGGAAGCATGAAGTTTTAACCACTGAACCTCCAGGGAAGTCTCCCTGTGAGATTTTTTAAAGATACTATGTTTATGAATTATAATGAAAAACAAGATCTTATTAGGCATTGGTGCTATCAATGAAAATAATCAGTAATCCATAATAAGAATAGAAAAGTTTTATTTGAGCCAGACTGAGAGCTATAGCTCAGAAGACAGTTTCTCAGATTACTCTGAGAAGCTGCTCCAAAGAAGCAAGGTTTTCAGCACAGTTTTATATCTTGTCAGAGCAAAGAACATTAAACAACTCAGGGTTACATTTCCTCAACATATAAAACAGAGAGAGAGAATAGAGTCAGCATGGCCTTGGCACTAGGGAAGAGAGTCTAATCAGCAAAAGAAGACTAGGAAAGGAGGCATTTAATCTTTGCTTTTAATATGAACATTCTTGATTCCTGGTTAGTGCATCTTTTTCTTAAATCATTTAAGCACATGTACAATGTATGTTTGATAGGCCACAAATAGGCTATTTAATTAGCAAAAAATTCAAGTTAACTCATGTATAAGCCAGAATGTCTTCCCTATATCTCAATATGTGAATATTTCTCTTATCAATGCTAAAAAAACACTCAATTTCCAGCTTCACTACTTAATAAATCATGATTACATAGTTGTAATGATAGTGTCCAGGCCTTGGTAGGCTTTGGAAAGATTGAGACATCACAGGTTAACTTCCTAGCATGTGAACTTAGCCCCTGCTTGATTAAAATTCTCTTTTCCTCATGCCCTTGAGACAAGTGTTTAAGTTTCTCAGATATTTATTGTTTATTGTTGCTTTATTCATTTAGTCATGTCTGACTTTTTTGCAATCCCAAGGATTATAGCCCACTAGGCTCTTGGTCCAAGGGATCTCTCAAGCAAGAATGTTGGAGTAAATTGCTATTTCCTTCTCCAGGGGATATTCTCAATCAGGGATCAAACTCATGTCTCTTGCTTTGCAGGTGGATTTTTTTTTTTTTTTTTTACCACTGAGCCACCAGGGACAGGAAATCCCAAATTCCTCTCACCAATGTTCACACATATCCAGTTCAGAGTTCCTCGGTGTATCCAGAGATTACCTGCTTCAAAATGACTGTGCTAGTAAAAAGAAAATTAAAAAAAGAAAAAAGCCTGATTCACGAGTTTCAGTTCTGGAATGTATCTTTGGAACTCAGGGACACAAATATATATTTTTACAAGCTCCCACATGCAACTGATGCTTCTGATATTTGGGAGAAATTAAACTAGACTTTCCACAACAGTTGACTGTTGTAATTATCTACTTCAATTCTTTCTAGAAGGAAAGCATGAAAGATAATTCTTTGTTTTTAAAAAATGGACATGAGGATTGATTGTATAAAATAACACTGGGTCAACAACTAAGGTGTGTTGACTGATGAGGAGGTGAAATATGAGGCCTGATTGATTTTAGAATTTAAGTAAGGAGCTGAAATACATTATTTTTTTTTTATTATTGTTTTTGCCATACAATGTCATGATATCACCATGGGTTTACATATGCTCCCCCTCCAGACCCCCCCTCCCTCCTCCCCGCCCCCCCGCACCTATCACTGCACCAGCCCCGAGCATCAATCCTGGGCTGGCGATAGATTAGACATATGATAATTAACTTGTTTCAATGCCCTTCTCCCATATCATCCCACCCTTACCCTCATCCACAAAGTCCACGAGTCTATTCTATACATCTGCGTTCCTTTTGCTGTCTCGCATGTTGGGTTCTCGTTACTGTCTTTCTAAATTCCATATATATGTGTTAATATACTGTATTGTTGTTTTTGCTTCTGGCTTACTTCACTCTGGATAATGGGCTCCAGTTTCGTCCATCTGAGTAGAATTGCTTCAAATGAATTTTTTTTTAATGCTGAGTAATATTCCATTGTGTATATGTACCCCAGCTTTCTTATCCATTGGTCTACGGCCATATCACCCTGAACGCTCCTGATCTCATCTGAAATACATTCTTGAATGTGCATATTAAGTGAGGAAGTTTCATGGTTTCTGCATAGCTTAAGCAGTACAGTAACTGCATGGCATGCAATAAGGGTCAATTTCTTTCCCATCATCTTAACAGCCTGAAACTCTTGCTATCAAACTGCACTTACTTTACAACCATGTTCTTCAGTGTTCTTCATCCTCATGTGTCCACCTTAAAATGCAGTAAACCACAGGCTGCAGGAGAAGAAAACCTTGATTTTTTTAATCCAAAGTTTTAAAATTGTATTGTCTCTCCAAAAAGATTCAAAGCTTTCCAAGCTCACTTCATTCTAAGTGAGACCAAACTCAGATTTACCAAAATCAGTTGTATTTTAAACTCTCCAGCACATATATGGAGAGATATTGTAGTCTTGAAAGTTTATAGGCATATTTTTTTTGATTTTTCAATATGTGGATAGAATGCATCAGTGAAGATACTTTTAACTTATTTTTCTCAATCCTATTAGATTGCATTCATCTTCCTACAAGTTTGGTAACTGTGCTTCCTACTTTATCTTCCAAATTATTTATTTACTGTTTCATTATAATATTTGTCAAAATCCAATTGAATAACAGATACTTCACAGAATCCATTTTTTTTTAATGTTTTGTTTTGTATTGTAGTATAGCCAATTAACAAATGATGTGATCATTTCAGGTGAACATCGCAGGGACTCAGTCATACATATACATGCACAATGAGTCAATATTCTCTTCTCAAATCATCCAAAAAATGATAATCATACCCTTTATTCCTCTAGGCTACAAGTATGTGTCATATTTTCCTAATAGCAAAGTATTATTTGGTTCTTTGAAAGCTGTGCTTACTGTATGATGTGGTATTTGGTAAGTTCTGGCTTCAAATGTCTAAATTAAATTAAAATGGACTATAAGCCCAGTAGTAAAACACATTGTTTAATAATAACCCCTTCCATTTAAAAGCATGTTATAAAATACATTATTCCATTTATTTTTGCAGTCTTGAGATGCAGACAAAATCATTGTCCCCATTTTTGCATACAAACAAAAATTGAAAGGTTAAGAGTGAATTAACCCAAGATCATATGGCTACTGAGTAGTAGATGGAGTATCTAAGATGGAGGCCTTCTTGTTCTGTTCCACTGGTCTCTACCTTGTACCGGCTCCTGGTTGGTATCTAACTCTAGATGATAACTGGGGATAGTATCTGTCTAACTCTGTTATCCAATCTGTTTCACTCCTGGTTGTAACTTCAGTGAACATATAATGATATGAAGTAAATACTTAAGATAGACATAGTTGGCCTATAGTCAGGGGCAATCAGATATTTGACCCAAGAATAGAGTTAATTTGAACTGTTTGAAGCTTTTGAAGGGAGCCCATTTTGGAAATAATCAGCTACTGAATTTGAACTCTATCTTTCCCTAATCCAGTGTTTTATTTGAAGGGAAACACAGAACAAAATAGTCATCTAAAGCAATTGAGCAGGTCATGCTGTGATTTGACATAGTCCCTAGCATCCTGCACAGAGCCTGAACAGTGTCCACACATAGGGATTGATTTCTCTGAAAAAGTTATGATGGTAGACCTTAACTAAATCCAGTTTATCCTGATTGTCCAATAGCTTGCTTAGAATGTAAACTTGATAGTTAGTATTTCTTTCATTTCAGAGATTAAAAGTAATATTCCACCCTAGGTGTAGAAAACAAACTTATAATTCACAGGGGAGAGGAGGTGGGAGAGGGATAAATTAGAGATTTAGGATTACTGATAAAAACTACTATATAGAAAATAAATCAACAAGGTTAAAAAAAAAAAAGGAAACAAAAGACAATATCGTATTGTAGAGCTCAGAGACAGTGTCCAAAACCCTGCAAAATCCCTTTATCAGGAGAACTGGAATAACGTAAATGTTACCAAAGCTCAGATTCCTTGACATTCATTAACACATATTCAATAACAAATCTATAGGCAGGCCAAACACCTAATACACATACGATCTGTCATATTTACCACTTGTATTCTATGCTAATTAAACATTTTTATTTTTGTGTGGAAAGAGCACTGCTATAGAATGTAATGACAAAGCTTTCATCCTTGTTTTGCTGAGACTGGCCATTTAACCCTAAATAAATCACTTCTTTTTTCTATGTTAAAATAAAATGACAAATCAACATCACAATGAGTTGCTACCTCACGTGAGTCAGAATGGCTATCATCAAAAGAGAGCAAATAACCAGTGTTGGTGAGGATGTGCTGAATATGGAACCATCCTGCACTGTTGGTGGGGATGTAATCTGATGCACCCACTATGGAGAACAATATGGAAGTTCTTCAAAAAATTAAAAATAAAACTACCATGTGATCCACAAATTCCACTTCTGGGGAATTGACCTGAATAAAACAAAAATACTGATTTGAAAAGATACTTCACCCCTATGTTCACTCCAGAATTATTACAATAGCCAAGATACAGAAATAACCTAAATGTTCATCAACAAATACATGGATAAAGATGTGATGTATACATGAAAGGGTATTATTTGACCATAAAAATAAATCTTGCCATTTAGAACAACATAGATGGAGTTTGTCAAGTGAAATATCAGAAAAATACCATATAGATATCATTTATATGTGGACTCTAAAAACAAACATTCCAAACAAAAAGAAAACAGATTCAACATCCATTTATGATTAAAAAAAAAAAAACCTCTCCAGAAAGTAAGCTTAGAAGGATAATCTACCTCAACATAATAAAGGCCATATACAACAAACTCACAGTAAACATTATTCTTAATGCTGAAAACCTGAAAGTATTTCCTCTAAGATCCAAAACAAGAAAATGGTGTCCACTCTTACCACTATTATTCAACATAGCTTTGGAAGTCCTAGCTACAGCAGTCAGACAATAAAAAGAAAGAAAAGTAATTCAGATCAGAAAAGAAGTAAAACTCTCTCTATTTGCAGATAACGTGATACAATGCATTGTTATTGTTCAGTCTCTAAGTCTGCCCCATGTCCATTGTGACCCCATGGACTGAAGCATGGCAGGCTCCCCTGTACTTCACTATCTCTTTGTTCACACTCATGTCCATTGATTAGGTGATGCCATCCAACCACCTCATTCTTTATTTCCCTCTTCCATTCTTCTCCTGCCCTCAATTTTTCTCAGCATCAGGGTCTTTTCCAATGAGTTTTCTCTGTGTATCAGGTGGCCAAAGTATTGTAGCTTCAGCTTCAGCATCAGTCTATACATAAAAGACCCAAAGATTTCACCAGAAAGTTACCATAGCTAATCAGTGAATATAGTAAAGTTGTAGGATATAAAATTAACATATAGAAATTCTTTGCATACCTATAAACTAACAAGGAAATATCAGGAAGAGAAGTTAAGGGGAAAATCTCATTCACCATTGCAGCAAAAAGAATAAAAAAACAAACTAGGAATAAATCTATCTAAAGAGACAAAAGAAATGTATACAGAAAACTATATGACAGTGATGAAAGAAATCAAAGACTACACAAAGAGATGGAGAGATGAACCATGCCCTTGGATTGGAAGAATTAATATTGTGAAAATTACTATATGACCCAAAGTAATCTACAGATTTGGTATAATCCCTATCAAACTACCAATAGTATTTTTCAAAGAACTAAAACAAAAAGTTTCACAATTTGTATGGAAACACAAAACACCCAAATAAACAAAGCAATCTTGAGTAAGACAAACAGAGCTGTGAAGAATCAACCTTCCTGACTTCAGACTATATGACAAAGCTACAGTCATCAGGAGAGTTTGTTATTGGCACAAAAATAGAACTATAGACCAATGGAACCAGAATATACCTATGGAAGCAAGAATACACAAAGGAGAAAAGACAGCCTCTTAAATAAGTGGTGCTGGGAATACTGGACAGCTACATATAAAAGAGTGCAACTAGAACAATTTCTAACACCATACACAAAAATAAACTCAAAATGGGTTAAAAACTTAAACATAAGGCCAGAAACTAGAAATCTCTTATAGGAAAACATAGGTACACTCTTTGACATACATCATAGCAAGATCCTCTTTATCCACTTTCTACAGTAATGTAAATAAAAACAAAAGTAAACAAATGGGACTTAACTAAACTTAAAAGTTTTGCACAGCAAACAAAACAATAAATAAGAGTAAAAGAAAACCTTCAGAATAGAAGAAATTCCAAATGAATCAACTGACAAAGGATTAATATCCAAAATATTCACATAGCTCATGCAGCTTAATACCAGAAAAATAACAACCCAATTAAAAAATGAGTGGAAGAGTGAAACAGACATTTCTCCAAAATAGACACACAGATAGTCAACAAATACACAAGAAATGGCTCAATTCAATGCCACTCATTATTAGAGAGATGGAAATTAAAACTACAGTGATGTAGTTTGGTTTCTTTCTTTTTTTTTTTCAGTACAAAAGCATTCACCTCACATTGGTCAGAATGGTCCTTATTAAAAAGATCTGCAAATACGGGCTGAAGAGGATGTATGCACTGCTGGTAGGAATGTAAATTGATACAATCACTATGGAGAACAGTAAGGGAATTCCTTATTAAATTAGGAATAAAACTACCATATGACCCAGCAATCCCACTACTAGGCTTATACCTTGAGAAAACCATAATCAAAAGATAAACATGTACACAAATATTTGTTCAGCACTTTTTACAATAGCTAGGACATGGAGCCTAGATGCCCATCAACAGATAGATGAATGGATGCAGAAATCATTGTTCATATATAAAAAGGAATATTCAGTTAAATTCAGTTCAGTTCATTCACTCAGGTGTGTCCGACTCTTTGCGACCCCATGAATAGCAGCACGCCAGGCCTCCCTATCCATCACCAACTCCCGGAGTTCACCCAAACCCATGTTCATTGAGTCAGTGACGCTATCCATCCATATCATCCTCTGTCGTCCCCTTCTCCTGCTGCCCTCAATCCTTCCCAGCATTATGGTCTTTTCCAATGAGTCACCTCTTCGCATCAGGTGGCCAAAGTATTGGAGTTTCAGCTTCAACATCAGTCCTCCCAATGAACTCTCAGGACTGATCTCCTTTAGGATGGACTGGATGGATCTTCTTGCCATCCAAGGGACTCTGAAGAGTCTTCTCCAACTCCACAGTTCAAAAGCATTAATTCTTCAGTGCTCAGCTTTCTTCACCGTCCAATTCTCACATCCATACATGACTACTGGAAAAACCATAGCCTTGACTAGATGGACCTTTGTTGGTGAACTAATGTCTCTGCTTTTCAGTATGCTATCTAGGTTGGTCATAATTATTTTTCCAAGGAGTAAGCATCTTTTAATTTCATGGCTGCAGTCACAATCTACAGTGATTTTGGAGCCCAGAAAAATAAAGTCTGACACTATTTCCACTGTTTTCTCATAAAATAATGGGACCAGATACCATGATCTTAGTTCTCTGAATGTTGAGCCTTAAGCCAACTTTTTCACTCTCGTCTTTCACTTTCAGCAAGAGGCTTTTTAGTTTCTCTTCACTTTCTGCCATAAGGGTGGTGTCATCTGCATATCTGAGGTTGATGATATTTCTCCCAGCAATCTTGATTCCAGCTTGTGCTTCTTCCAGCCCAGCGCTTCTCATGATGTACTCTGCATAGAACTTAGATAAGCAGGGTGACAATATACAGCCTTGATGTACTCTTTTTCCTATTTAGAACCAGCCTGTTGTTCCATGTCCAGTTCAAACAGTTGCTTCCTGATATGCATACAGGTTTCTCAAGAGGCAGGTCAGGTGGTCTGGTATTCCCATCTCTTTAAGAATTTTCCAGTTTATTGTGATCCACATAGTCAATGGCTTTGGCATAGTCAATAAAGCAGAAATAGATGTTTTTCTGGAACTCTCTCGCTTTTTTGATGATCCAGAGGATGTTGGCAATTTGATCTCTTGTTCCTCTGCCTTTTCTAAAACCAACTTGAACATCTGGAAGTTCATGGTTCATGTATTGTTGAAGCCTAGTTTGGAGAAATTTGAGCATTACTTTACCAGTGTGTGAGATGAATGTAATTGTGTGGTAGTTTGAGCATTCTTTGGCATTGCCTTTCTTTGGGATTGGAATGAAAACTGACCTTTTCCAGTCCTGTGGCCATCGCTGAGTTTTCCAAATTTGCTAGCATATTGAGTGCAGCACTTTCACAGCATCATCTTTCAGATTTGAAATAACTCAACTGGAATTCCATCACCACCACTAGCTTTCCTCGTAGTGATGCTTTCTAAAACCCACTTGACTTCACATTCCAGGATGTCTGGCTCTAGGTGAGTGATCATACCATCTTGATTGTCTGAGTCATGAAGATGTTTTTTATACAATTCTTCTGTGTATTCTTGCCACCTCTTCTTAATATCTTCTGCTTCTGTTAGGTCCATACCCTTTCTGTTGTTTATCAAGCTCATCTTTGCATGAAATGCCCCCTTGGTATCTCTAATGGAATATTATTCAGCTATAAAAAAGAATGCCTTTGAATCAGTCCTAACAAGGTGAATGAAATTAGAGTTTATTATCCAGACTGAAGTAAGTTAGAAAGAGAAAGACAAATATTATATATTAATGCATGTATAGGAAATCTAGAAAGATGGTATTTTGAACCCATTTGCAGGGCAACAATGGAGAGGCAATACATAGAGAATAGACCTGTGAACACAGTGGGGGATGAACTGAGAGAATAGCATGGAAAAATATACATTACCATATGTATAATAGATAGCAAGTGGGAATTTGCTGTGTGACAATGGGAGCTCAACCCAGAGCTCTGTGGCAGAATTAGGGGAGTTGGATAGTGTGGGAGATGGGAAGGGGATTCAGGAAGGAGGGGACATATGTATACCTGTGACTGATTCATGTTGATGTATGGCGGAGGCCAACACAGTATTGTAAAGCAATTATGATCCAATAAAATAAAAAGAGGGAAAATAAAAGAAAACAGATTCATAGACACAGAGAAATTAGGTTTTTCCTTGCCAAAGGACTAGGGACAAGATGAAATTGGTGAAGGGGAGCAAATATCCAGTTATAAAATAAATAAGCTGCAAATGGTGCAACATATAGCATAAGGAATATGGTCAATAGTATTTAATAACTTGGTATGGGACAGATTGTTACTCAACTTCTTTCATAATAGATGAAAATATCAAATCACTACATAATATACATGAAACTAATATACTATTGTATGACAAGTATTTTCAGTTAAAAAGGAAAAAATAAAATTACTTTTCAAGACTTTAGATTTAAAAATAATAATAAAATAAAATGTTGCTTTTTCCAACTATGAAACTACTACTCTTTAATTATTTATTTCTAAATTACTAGTATTTAGTTCTACAATCTTTTATTCCTTTCACACAAAGTTTTCAAGCACTCACTCTTGATGTATTCATAAATAAATGCTCTGTAAGATTCATTAAAATTCTAGCTACTAGCTCTGTATAGATTTTACATCTGAATAGCATAGTCTCATATCAACTCAGCCTGTAACTGACCAAGCTATTTACAGCCTCAAATATATAGAAACATCACTTAATATGAGAATTAGTTTGTGGAAGATTAAGTTATGCTTTATGTTCATTAGCATAGAGGTTGACTGTTTTAAAAGATTCTGCCACATTATTTAGTTGAATATAACTCAAACCACTAAAATGGGGGAATTTTAACAAAAGCTATAGATGCTGTATTGTCTGATAAATTTATTCAGCAATGTTTTAGGGGAAATATCTGTTAACCAGAATAAATTATAACTTGGTTTATTTTTTGCAAACTTTGCCCAAGTTATCAGTTAATGGTAAAATACAGCAATAGTTTTGAGTATAAGTATTTTAAAGATGGAAGAAAGCCCAAGCACAGGAAATGCTTGTTTGCCAAGAACAGAAATAAGTTACTTTATGTCTACCACAAGTAGAGTTTGCTCTATTAGTCATAGGTTTCACATTCAGCCAAGGTCAAAGCATACATTTCTGCAATACTTTTGGAAACTTTGTAGCAAGGCTTGATATAAATTCACCTTTATTTTATGACCAGGTAATTTGTCATCCCTCTTAGAAAAAAAGAAAATGTTTTTTGAAGGTTGATTCCATGCTATAATAAATTTTTAACCTTTCCTGGGATCTCAACATGCACAGAGCCACTTGTAAAGAAGTAGACATCCTGTAGTTTGCATAGCACAATCATCACTGTTGGGGATGAAATGATCATCCTCCCTTTACTTCCATATTTCAAGAAGGAAACATAGAAAGTGGAAAAAATTTACAGTATACTAAAACAAAGGAAAGAAGAAAGAAAGGAGGGGAGAATGGAAAGAGCTATAAATAAAACCTAAAATATTAGATCAAAAGGTTGAAATTATCTGTGTGTTATGGACAGAAATGTATGCCCCAAAATTCATATTATTGACATTCTAACCCCTAGCACCTTAGACTAAAATTGTTTGGGGATAAAGAGTCTTTTAAAAGGTAATTAAGCTAAAATTAGGTCCAAGGTGGGCTGTAATCCATAGAACATATTTTTATAAAAAGGAAATTATGACACAGACACAGGGGAAACACGAAAGACCATGGGCAGACAGAGGAGGAAGACAGCCCAGCAGAGAGGCCTCTAGAGCAAGCAGCCCTGTCAACATCTTGATCTCAGTCTTCTAGTATCCAGATCCATGAGAAGACCCAGTCTTGCTATAATAACCACACCCAGTCTCAGATACATTGTTCTGACAGCCAGATCAAACTGAAACACTGGGCAAAGAATATTCTGTGTTCAAACTATCAAACTATTGTGCTCATTTCACATGCCAGCAAGGTAATGCTCAAAATCCTTTAAGCTAGGCTTCAGCTGTATGTGAACTAAGAACTTCCAGATACAAACTAGATTGAGAAAAGTCAGAAGAACCAGAGATGAAATTGCCAACATCTACTTGATCATAAAAAAAGCAAGAAAATTAGAAAAAAAAATGCTACTTCTGCTTCATTGACTAAGTTAAAGTATTTGCTTGTAGGGATCACAACAAGCTGTGGAAAATTCTTAAAGAAGTGGAAATACCAAATTCCCATACCTGCCTCCTGAGAAATCTATGTGCAGGTTAAGAATAAACAGTTAGAACCAGACATGGAAAAATGGACTAGTTTAAAATTGGGAAAGGAGTATGTCAAGGCGGTATATTGAAGCCCTGCTTATTTAAGTTTTATGAAGAGTATACCATGTGAAATGCCAGACTGGATGAAGCACATGTTGGAATCAAGATTGCCAGGAGAAATTTCAATAACCATAGACATGGAGATGACACCACACTAAAGGCAGAAAGCAAAGGGAATCTAAAGTCTCTTGATGAAGGTGAAATAATGCAAAAGTTGGCTTAAAACTCAACATTCAAAAGACTAAGATCATGGCATCCAGTCCCATCACTTCATAGCAAATAGATGTGGAAACATGGAAACAGTGACAGACTTTATTTTCTTGGGCTCCAAAATCACTGTGGACGGTGACTGCAGTCATGAAATTAAAAGATACTTGCTCCTTGGAAGAAAAGCTATGACCAACCTAGATAGCATACTAAAAAGCAGAGACATCACTTTGCCAACAAAAGTCCACCTTGTCAAAGCTATGATTTTTCCAGTAGTCATATATGGATGTGAGAGTTGGACCATAAAGGAGGCTGAGCACTGCTTTTGATGCTTTTGAACTGTGATACTGGAGAAGACTCTTGAGAGTCCCTTGCCCAGAAAGGAGATCAAACCTGTCAATCCTAAAGGATATCAACCCTAAATATTCATTGGAAGGACTGATGCTGAAGCTGAATCTCCACTGTTTTGGCCACTTGATGTGAAGGGCCAACTCATTAGAAAAGACCCTGATGCTGGGAAAGATTGAGGGTAGGAGAAGAAGGAGATGACAAAGGATAAGATGTTTGGATGGCTTCAACCACCTCAATGGACATAAGTTTAAGTAAACTCTGTAAAACATTTAAGGACAAGGAAGCCTGGCATGCTGCAGTCCATGGGGTTACAAAGAGTCTGACATGGCTGAGTAACTGAAAAACATAAAAGTGGAAGCACACACATGGTTCAAGGAGCAGGGAACTACCTGTATTTCCCCACTCACTCAGCCCTGAGGAGCCTCCTGAGACCCAAGCCAAGCCTTCTGTACTCTAGAATCTCCTTCACCCTGTGGGACACCCTCTGGGGCCTCCTCTACCCTCTGAGGTCTCCTTCTGCCCTCTGGTTCCCTCTCTGCCCTCCAGGGTCCCCTCAACCCTCCTGACCAAGCCCTCTGCCCTCTGGGATCCCTCCTCCCTCTCTGGTTACATTCTCCCTCAAGGCCCCCACCTGAATCCTCTGGAGCCCTTATCATCTCTCTGATTCCCTCTTCCCCCCATGGCCCAGTCCATCCTCTATGAAACCCTCTGCCCGTGGGACCCCTCTCCTCCCTCCAAGGTACCCCTTCTCCCTCTAGGGCCCAGCTGTCCTCCAGGGCACCCTCTACCCACATTGGTCACGCAAGCACAAGAAGGATGGGAGAGGAGACAGAACTGGGCCGACTCGGGAGGTGTCCCTTGAGTTGTGGAAGAGCAGGGAACCTGTCTGGTGTTCTCCCACCCACTTGATTTCAGGAAGTCTCCTGATGACCCTGGCTGGATCCTCCACAGCCCAGGCATCCCCCTACCAATTCCCAGAGTCTTTTCAGGAGGCATTGGTTGTGAATCAAGACACCCACCTCGCCTAAATCCCACTTTCATCTAAACCCTGTCATTGCCTAAGACCCTCCCCATCTAAGTTCCACCCTACACAGCTAAGGTTTATTCTACTTTTCTTGTTGTTGTTGTTGTTAAACTCCTTGCCAGTGGATTCAGTTTTATCCTCCAGAGGTTGTTTTATACATATTCTTATTTTTTCTACTATTTCTATTAGTTTTCTAAACTTATTTTCATTTTTACTCTGTGTTATTATTGTTTCCTCTTATTTTTATTTCAGTGTGTTGGTCTCATAATTTGAAAACCCTCAAAGAGGCAGTTCACTTTGGACCACCCATGTGGTGTGAGTGGAAAAGAGCCCACCTGCCAATACAGGAGACATAAGAAACATGAATTTGATCCCTGGGTCGGGAAGATTCTCCGGGAAACTAAATGGCAACCTATTCCAGTATTCCTGTCTGGAGAATCCCATGCACAGAGGAATCTGGAGAGCTACTACAGTCCATAGGGTCACAAAGAGACAGACATGACTGAAGTGACTTAGCACATTATACACACACACACACACACACACACATACACACATATACAAATATATGCATGTATTTCTCTCTGTCTTTGCTATTGGAGTCTGCTCTTACCCTCCAGTGCTTCTTTTGTATATACTCCTTCTTTTTCTATAATATCTGTTACTTTTCTAAATTCATCATATTTTTATTCTTTATTACTCTTCCTTTCCTTTATTTCCATGTCCTATGGTTAGTGAGATCCCATTTTACAGGCAAGATATCAGGCCTGAGCTTGTGGTGGGAGGGCTGAATAGCAGAAAACATCAAGAAGATTAACTGGAGTGAGGTATCCCAGAGGTGTACATCTCAAAATCAAGATCTGAGGAGGAGGAGGAGGAGGGGGAGGGGGGGGGGGGGGGGAGGGGGAGGGGGAGGAGAGAGAAAGAAAGAAAAGAATATGACAAAAAATATGTTACAGATGAAGGAGCAAGGTAAAAACCTATAGACCAAATAAATGAAAATGAAATAGGAAACATATCTAAAAAAGAATTTAGAGTAATGAGAATAAGGAAGTTTTAAAATATCAAAACAGAATTGAGAAAATGCAAGAAATATTTAACACATTTTAAAAGGGCCTAGAAGAAATGATGAATAAAGCAAACAGCAATGAACAACACATTGCTGAAATTAAAAGTACTACAGAAGTATCAATAGCAGAATAATTCATTTAGAAGAATGGGTAAGTGAGCTGAAAAATAGAATGATAAACTCAGATAACTGGTGAGGAGGAGAATAAAGAAAAAAGAAGGAAAATAATCAAAGAAATTCTCTGGGACAATACTGAACATATGAACATTCAAATTATTGGAGTCTTAGGAGAAGATAAGAAAAAGAAAGTATATGAGAAAAAATTTGAGGAGATTATAGTCAAAAACTTCCCTAATATGGGAAAGCAAATAACCAACAAAGGCCAGAGAGTCTGAAACAGGATAAACCTGTATGTCAAGACATACTAATCAAGGTAACAAAAATTAAACACATAGGAAAAATATCAAGAGCAGCAAGGGAAAGGCCAAAAATAACATACAGAGGAATCCTCATAAGGCTGTCAGCTGACTTTCAGCAGAAATTCTTCAGGCAAGAAAGGAGTGGAAAGATACATTTATGTTTTTTCCCTCCCTTTTATTGTTTTTGTCATACAATGCCATAATATCACCATGGGTTTACATATGCTCCCCCTCCAGAAACCCCTCCCTCTCCCCTCCCTCCTCCCTCCCCCCCAGGAAATCTCGATGCACCAGCCCCGAGAATCAATCCTGGGCTGGCGATTGATTAGACATATGATAATTAACATGTTTCAATGCCATTCTCCCATACCATCCCACCCTTACCCTCATTCACAGAGTCCACGAGTCTATTCTATACATCTGCATTCCTTTTGCTGTCTCGCATGTTGGGTTCTTGTTACTGTCTTTCTAAATTCCGTATATATGTGTTAATATACTGTATTGTTGTTTTTGCTTCTGGCTTACTTCACTCTGGATAATGGGCTCCAGTTCGGTCCACCTGAGTAGAATTGATTCAAATGAATTTTTAATTATAGATAAAAACCTACAATCAAGATTACTCTAACCAGCAAGGATCTCATTCAAAATTGATGGAGAAATCAAAAGGTTTGCAGACAAGCAAAAGCTAAGAGAATTCAGAACCATCAACCATTCTTTAAAAAACTGCTAAAGGAACATCTCTATTCATGAAACACAAGAGAAAGCAAAGACCCACAAAAATAAAGCCAAAACTAAGGAAATGGCAATAGGAACATACATATCAATGGCTTCCTTAAGTGTATATAGATTAAATGCCCCAGTCAAAAGACACAGACTGGCTGAATGGTTACAGAAACAAGACTCACATATGTGCTGCCTAGATGAGAATCACTTCAGACCTAAGGGCTCATACAGACTGAAAGTCTTGGGATGGAAAAAGGTATTCCATGTAAATGAAAATCAAAATAAAGTTGGACTTTAAAAAAAAAAAAACTGTTAGAAGAGATAAGTAAGGACACTGCATAATGATCAAGGAATCAATCTAAGAAGAAGGAAAAATAATTATAAATATTTATATACCCAACATACAGCATCTCAGTACATAAAGTAAACACCAAAAACCACGAAAGGGAAAATCAACACATTAACACCCCAGTTATACCACAGGACAGATTATCCACATAGGAAAAATAATAATAATAAAAAAACACAAGTCTTAAACGACACATTAAGTTAGATAGACGTAACTGATATCATAAGGACATTTCATTCCCAAACAGCAGATTACACTTTCTTCTTTCAAGTGCAATGAAGTATTCTCAAGGATAGATCACATCTTGGGTCACAAATCAAGCCTTGGTAAATTCAAGAAAATTTAAATTGTATTAAACTTTTTTCTGACCTCAATGCAATGATATTAGGTATCAATTACAGAAAACATGGTGAAAAGACACATCAGTTCAGTTCAGTCACTCAGTGGTGTCTGATTCTGCCACCCTATGAACCACAGCACACCAGGCCTCCCTGTCCATCACCAACTCCCTGAGTCCACCCAAACCCATGGTCATCAAGTTGATAATGCCATCCAGCCATTTCATCCTCTGTCGACCCCGTCTCCTCCAGCCCTGAATCTTTCCCAGAATCAGGATCTTTT
>ML661334.1:4838693-4916093 GCA_007570785.1 Antilocapra americana | reverse complement strand
TGTGTATGGTGTTAGAAAGTGTTCTAGTTTCATTCTTTTACAAGTGGCTGTCCACTTTTCCCAGCACCACTTGTTAAAGAGGTTGTCTTTTCTCCATTGTATATTCAAAATCAACACACAGACATCCCTGGCATTCCTATACACTAACAATGAGAAAACAGAAAGAGAAATTAAGGAAACAATTCCATTCACCATCGAAACAAAAAGAATGAAATACTTAGGAATATTTCTACCTAAAGAAAAAAAAGACTTATATATAGAAAACTATAAAACACTGATGAAAGAAATCAAAGAGGACACAAATAGATGGAGAAATATACCGTGTTCATGGATTGGAAGAATCAATATAGTGAAAATGAGTATACTACCCAGAGCAATCTATAGATTCAATGCAATTCCTATCAAGCTACCAGAGGTCTTTTTCAGAGAATTAGAACAAATAATTTCACAATTTGTATGGAAATACAAAAAAACTCGTATAGCCAAAGCAATCTTGAGAAAGAAGAATGGAACTGGAGG
The DNA here is from genome assembly GCA_007570785.1 of Antilocapra americana. NCBI lineage: Eukaryota > Metazoa > Chordata > Mammalia > Artiodactyla > Antilocapridae > Antilocapra > Antilocapra americana. The sequence continues at coordinate 4,915,574 of ML661334.1, read as the reverse complement.
AATCAACTTACCTGACTTTAGGCTATACTGCAAATCCACAGTCGTCAAGACAGTATGGTACTGGCACAAAGACAGAAATATAGATCAATGGAACAAAATAGAAAGCCCAGAGATAAATCCACGCATCTATGGACACCTTATCTTTCACAAAGGAGGCAAGAATATACAATGGAGAAACTTGACTATTTTAATGGACAATCATAACTTTGGATTTCTAGCACTCAAATCCATTCCTTAATTTTAAGGATTTCTGCAGAGATGAGCTCTTTTTCAGAGCTGTGCAAAAACATTTTGAGTATTAGCTGTTCACTTTCCTCATGTTCTGACAGCTGGTCTGTAGACATGTGCAGTGAGTGTGGCCAAGGTGCTCATATTCAGTATGGAGTGTGATGTCTAGTTTAAGACTATTTAGATATTATTTTGGATCCTGGAATCAAAGAAGTGTATTTCTGAAAGGCAATAAGCATCCAAAAGCCTAGGAAGAAATTCACAAGGACAAGTCAGTCATCATTGTAATGCATATTCAGTCATTTCAGTGATCAAATCAGCAGCAAGTGCCCAACTGTCAAATGGTTAAATACAGAGAATATTGGCAAATTGGCAGCACCTTTCTATGTCTCGTTTCCCTGTAGCCTACCTGAACCTAGTTCTTGAACAATCCTGTAAATTTTTTGAGCTACTCAACAGCATTAGAATAAACTTCTTTATTCTCTCATGTTACACAATTTCTACTATTGGCAACCAAAAACTCTTAACAATGCAAAAATGAAATTCATTTTTTATTATTCAGTAGCTAAGTTGTACCTGACTCTTTGCATCCCCATAGACTGCAGCACACCAGGCTCCTCTGTCCTCCATCTCCTGGAGTTTGCTCAGACTCACGTTCATTGAATCTGATGCTATCTAATCATCTCTTCCTCTGTTGCCCTCTTCTCCTTTTGCCTTCAGTGTTTCCCAGCATCAGGGTCTTCATATCAGGTGGTCAAAGTGGTTTTAGCATAGGCCCTTCCAATGAATATTCATGGTTGACTTCCTTTAGAATTGACTGGTTTCATCTTGCAGTCTAAGGGATTCTCAAGAGTCTTCACCAGCACCATAATTCAAAACCATCAATTCTTTGGCACTCAGTCGTCTTTACGATCCAGCTCTCACATTCATAAATGACTGTTGGAAAAGCCATACCTTTAAACCTTGGTCAACAAAGTGATGTCTCTGCTTTTTAGTAAGCTTCCTAGGTTTGTCATGGTTTTCCTTCCAAGGAGCAAGCATCTTTTAATGTCCTTAAAAGTTAGCCCAAGCATAAATCAAAATTAAGATCTTGAGTTTTTGATAGCTGACTATAATTCAACAATTTTTTACATTCAAATTAGCTGAAGTTTCAGGTTAAATTCAAATTAAATTTAAATATATTTAATTTAATTTTAAAATATTGAGTTGGCCAAGAAGTCCATTTGGGTTTTCTATACCATCTTCTGGAAAAACCCAAATGAACTCTTTGGCTAACCCAATACATACTAACGTGTTGTTGTTCAGTCACTCAGTCATGTCCAACTCTTTGCAACCCGATGTAATGCAACATGTCATGCTTCTCTGCTCTTCATCATCTCCCAGACCTTGTGCAAGCTCATGTCCATTAAGTCAGTGATACCATCCAACCATATTGTCCTCTGTTGTCCCCTTCTCCTCCTGCCTTCAATCTTTCCCAGAATCAGGGTCTTTTCTTTGCTAATTAGTTGGCTCTTCTCATCAGGTGGCCAAAGTGTTGGAGCTTCAGCTTCAACATCACTCCTTCCAATGAATATTTAAGATTGATTTCCTTCAGAATTAACTGGTTTGATCTCCTTGCAGTCCAATGGACTCTCAAGAGTCTTCTCCAACACCACAGTTCAACAGCATCAATTCTTTGCTCCTCGTCCTTCTTTATGCTCCAACTCTCACATCTATACATGGCTACTGGAAAAATTATAGTGTCGACTATGCAGACTTTCGCTAGCAAAGTGATGTCTCTGCTTTTTGATATGCTGTCTAGGTTTGTGACAGCTTTTTCCCAAGAAGCAAATGTCTTTTAGTTTTGTGGCAGCAATCACCATCTGCAGTGATTTTGGAGCCCAAGAAAATAAAAGCTATCACTGTTTCTATTGCTCCTCCATCTATTTGCCTTGAAGTGATGGGACCAGGTGCCATTTTCTTCATTTTTTGAATGCTGAGATTTAAGCCAGTTCTTTCACTCTCCTCTTTCACCTTATTCAAGAGGCTCTTTAGTTCCTCTTGGCTTTCTGCCATAAGGGTGGTGTCATCTGCATATCTGAAGTTATTGATGTTTCTCTCAGTGATCTTCATTCCAGCTAGCATTCTGCATGATGTACTCTGCATAAAAGATAAATAAGCAGGGTGACAATATACAGCCTTGATGTATTCCTTTCCAAATTTTGAAACAGTTTGCTGTTCCATACCTGGTTCTAACTCTTGCTTCTTGACTTGCATAGAGGTTTCACAGAAGGCAGGTAAGTAGGACTGATATTCTCATCCCTCACAAGATTTTCTACAGTTTTTTGTGATCCACACAGTCAAAGGATTTAGTGTAGTCAATGGAGCAGAAGAAGATGTTTTTCTTGAATTCTCTTGCTTTTTATAGATCCAAGGGTTGTTGGCAATTTTATCTCTGGTTCCTATACCTTCTCAAAATCCAGCTTGAACATCTGGAAGTTCTCAGTTCACATACTCTTGAAGGCTGGCTTGGAGAATTTTGAACTTTACTTTACTAGCATGTGAAATGTGTTAACTCTTCTTTGGGATTGGAATGTAGAATTAGAATATAGAATAGGAATACTAAAACATATAGAAATACTAAAATAATTTTTATGTGTCTCACTACTTCATTTTGCATCATGTTTATCCTTAGAAACATACATGGGAGGATATTTATCTTCCATTAGTGTTTATTACTTTGAAGTATTAATATTAATTTCATTGTAGAAACTTTTTTACACTTTTATACATTGCTTAAAATATTATAAAGTACATTAAAATTTTTATATAACTAACAAAATTATTATTTTATGAAATTATAAAGTAAGATATTTATGGCTTAAATAATATTTGCAAGTTCTATTTTCCTCTGAAAAGGCTACATGTGAGTCAAGAAAAGAGTCTGTGATTTAATGGCAGCATGTTGTAATGAACAAGACACTGAGCACTAGAATTATGCCAGAGTTCTGGCTGTGTGTCACTGAAATACTGATTACTTTCACTGAGTCTGTTTTAACATCTGGAACATGAAAGAATCTAATCAAGAGTCTCTTGGTTCTTACGTTCATAAAATTCTATTACTGATGTTTAGAGTTATAAAAAAATAACTTCTGTACATTGTACATATATTTGTACATGTATCTGATAAGAATATCTTTATGTCAAGGGCACATGATATTTTTGTTCTCTTGTACAAAAAGTTTGGGAAATAATTTACCACATTTTTCTATAAATTAGGTCCCATATTTGATCACTAAGCTTCTTTGGTAAGTCCAGTTTTAATCAGCATTTTTCAAATACTCTAAGCAAAAGAAAATATATAGATCAATTTCCTGTTTTCTATGCCAACTTCCTTAGACTTCTATAAAAACTCTCCCTAACTTGCAAAAAAAAAAATCTGTAATAAACTTGATATCTGGCACTGTGGTAAAGAATCTGCCTGCCAATGCAGGATACATAAGAGACTGGGGCTTGATCCCTGGGTTTGAAAGATCCTCTGGAGTAAGAAATGGCAACCTGCTCCAGTATTCTTTGCTGGAAAAATTCCAAAGAGAGAGGAATCTGGCAGGTTATAGTTCATAAGGTCACAAAGAGTTGGACATGCCTGACCAACCCAGCACTCAGCACTCAAACTTAATATAGCACTTAACACACCAGCACAGTTTAAAGGATTTGACATATATTCATTCATGTAATTTGGTCAGTGTTGTCATTTCCTTTTTATGAAGGAGGTAGTTTCCCAAGGCCACAGGGTAAGTGGTGGAAGTTAAATTTAAGCCCAGGCACCAGTCTCTCGAGTCTTCAATCCAGTACAGTATGCAGTGCCTTTTTAGAAGCGAATAGTTTGATACTGATAATCAATATTGGGCATTCACCATGTCACACACTGTTAGGCTCTAGATATCCAAAGATGCCTGGTCTTCAATTTCTTCCTCAAGTAAGTTAAACACATTGTTTATTTCTCTTTTGGAAATTTCCCCTGCTTCTTTTAGTGAAAACGTTACTCGTTCAGTCATGTCTGACTCTTTGCGATCCCACATTGTAGCTTGCCAAGCTCTTCTGTCTATGGGATTTTCTAGGCAAGAATACTGGAGTGTGTTGCCATTACCTTTTCCAGGGTTTCTTCCTCACTCAGGAATCAAACCCAGTTCTCCTGCATCACAGGAAGATTGATTGCTCTCTGAACCACCAGTGAAACCCCTCTTTTAGTAAAATGAAATTTAAAAATATTAATACTTTGTTCTGTACTAAGTCACTCTCACATTATTAACTTTTTCACAACTTCTCAAAAACACAGGTTTTACACTCTCACCAATGCAGTTCGATTTGATCCCCTCACACAAGAGTTGTTTGTTTCTCTGGCACCACATCTGAAAGTCCTTCATTGCTTCCTATCCATCTGCCATCTCTCCAAACTCAAGAAAACTTCTATGACTAATGCATTCACCTTCATCCTCTCTCTTGAAATGGGACCAGTTGGATAGCCAATGGTTTTCCAGTTTTTAATTAGCTGTATCTCTTTAGAGTACACTTTACATTGGTTCAGGGGCAAGGGTTTATGTGCTTGTGTTTGAAGGTGTGTTTGTGCTGTAAGGGTGAGTCAGATGTTTGAGGGAGAGAGAGAAAGGAGACAGCTATTGGTCAGAAACATTATAAATTCTTTCCTTCTTGAAATAATTTTATTATACTCAATAGCACCTATTAGAGTTAAATTCCAATATGAAAAGCATTCACTTGTGTAGCAAATATTTTATGAAGTGCCTACTAAGCACTTCATACATTTCATATTATGAAATTAAATTTGATTAAACTGTTAGGATCTTTGAGTTCTCTAAAGTCAAATATATCTTTATAATATCTTGATATGTATCTATATATATATCTATATATATCTTCATAATATCCAGTTTTAAGGCCTGAGGCTTTTATCTTTAAATATCAGTTTGACCATAAAATGCTGATTAAGTTCCTGAACATTTAATAACTAATTTAAAAATGTATGCCTCTGCTTTTATTATAAGCCATTATTTTATTCACTGCTTTACACTGATTAATAGTCACACACTGGTAATATGCCAACCAAAATTCCTTAATAATCTGATCAAAGAAGGAAACATCAACCTACCTGTATGAAGCACTTACTTCATTTTATCAGTTGTTGAATTGTCCCTTCACTTCAATCACTTTTATTCTTCATCTAAAAATAAAATGTAAACCTACCATTTTAAGATTAAGTTGTCAATATTCCTCATATCATTTTCCACAGTGTGGAAAGCACTTTTTGAATGTTGATCCTTTAAAAATATATAGGTTAATTAATGGAAATATTTCCAGATACATTTTTTCCCCTAAGCAGCACTACTTTGGGCATAATTTGTCATCCAAAATCACCCTTGAACTGCTGAAAAGCAGTTGATCCCTAACTAGTCAAAAAAAGAAGATAATTTGGTTTTCATATGTGCATCAAGTTGATATCTCTTTTAGATCATGTACTACAGGACAAAATTTAGAAAATTTGAAGTATGGGATATGTCTGCATAATAGCAGCAGACTCATCTAAAGAAGGCTAGTTTGTGTAAAAATAACAAGTGCCTTGGTTTAAACAAATATTAGCTACCCTAGAATTTTGTTTCTCTTCTGAATGTGAGACTTGGAGATGGAAAAAAAAACATAAACTATTTTATTGTAGAGAATATAGTTTTACTGTATGTTTACAAAATTTTTGAAGGCAATGAATTAAATGAGGACATTTACCTTAGAAAATTAGAGGTTCTGTCCTTGAATGTGAAAACATACTCTTCAGACAATAAAAGAGAGCACGCTAATTCTTACAGTAATGACAAATGAAATTGACATTTATGAGCTTCTCCAAAGGAAAAAGAATGTGAATTCCACAGCACTATTTTATCCAGTGATTCTCAGAGTATGTTTGTTCCCTATGGTTTTAGTAGGGATTTTGTGGGGAAAACTTTGCATTGAAATAAATTAGGAAATACTAAGTTGAACAAAATGATAAAATCTTTACTACTAGACTTCTCATATCCATGAGGTCTTAACTTCTGAGTTTCTAAGAAGTGCACATTGAGGATTCTGCAGCTCTATTCCAAGGCAGTCAGAGAAGAGAGCCCCACATGTCATCAGAATCCAGAGGTGATAAGAATCTGTCTTATGCCAGCCCCTCAGAGAAGTCAAACAGGCAATGAGAGATGACCTCATGGTTCAATTCAGTCGCTCAGTTGTGTACGACTCTTTGCAACCCCCAAGGACTGCATGCAGCACGCCAGGCTTCCCTGTCCATTACCAACTCCTGGAACCTACTTAAACGCATGTCCATTGAGTTGGTAATGCCATCCAACTGTCTCATCCTCTGTCGTCCCCTTCTCCTCCAGTCTTCAATCTTTCCCAGCATCAAGGTCTTCTCCAAGGAGTCTTCGCATTGAGTGGCCAAAGTATTGGAGTTTCAGCTTCAGCATCAGTCCTTCCAATGAATATTCAGGATGGATTTCCTTTAGGATTGACTGGTTGATCTCCTTGCAGTCCAAGGGACTCTCAAGAGTTTTCTCCAGCACCACAGTTCAAAAACATCAAATCTTCAGTGCTTAGCTTTCTTTATAGTCTAACTCTCACATCCATACATGACTACTGGGAAAAACATGCTTTTTATAGATGGGCATTTGTTGGCAAAGTAATGTCTCATCTTTGTAATATGCTGTCTAGGTTGGTCATAGCTTATCTTCCAAGGAGCAAGTATCTTTTAATTTCATGGTTGCAGTCTTCATCTGCAGTGATAGTGGAGCCCAAGAAAGTAAAGTCTGCCATTTTTTTCCCGTTTTTTCTCCATATTTTTGCCAAGAAGTGATGGGACCATTGCTATGATCTTGGTTTCTTGAATGTTTACTTTTAAGCCAACATTTTCACTCTCCTCTTTCACTTTCAGCAAGAGGCTCTTTAGTTTCTCTTCACTTTCTGCCATAAGGGTGATGTGATCTGTGTATATGAGATTCTTGTATTTCTCCCGGCAATTGTGATTCCAGCTTCTGCTTCACCTAACCCAACATTTCATATGCAGATGTACTCTACATATATCTTAAATAAGCAGGGTGATAATATACAGTCTTAATGTTCTCCTTTCCCAATTTGGAACCAGTCCATTGTTCCATGTCAGGTTCTAACTGTTGTTTCTTAACCTGCATGCAAATTTCTCAAGAGGCAGGTAAGGTGGTCTGGTATTCCCATCTCTTTAAGAATTTTCCAGTTTGTTGTGATGCACACAAAGGTTTTGTTAATCAATAAATAAAGCAGTAGACATTTTTCTGGAATTCTCTTACTATTTCTGTGACCCAACAGACCTTGGCAATTTGATCTCTGGTTCCTCTGCCTCTTCTAAATCCAACTGGAATATCTGGAAATTCACAGTTCATGTCCTTTTGAAGCCTAACTTGGTCAATTTTGAACATTACTTTGCTAGCATGTGAGAAGAGCCCAATTGTGCAGTAGTTTGAGTATTTCTGGCATTGCCTTTCTTTGAGATCGGAATGAAACTTACATTTTCCAGTCCTGTGGCCACTGCTGAGTTTTTCAAATTTGCTGGCATATTGAGTGCAGAACTTCAACAGCATCATCTTTGAGGATTTGAAATAACCCAACTGGAATTCCATCACCTTCACTAGCTTTGTTTATAATGATGCTCCCTAAGGCCCATTTGACTTCACATTCCAGGATGTCTGGCTCTAGGTGAGTGATCACACCATCATAATTATCTGGGTCATGAAGATCTTTTTTGTTTAGTTCTTCTGTGTCTTCTTGCCACCTCTTCTTAATATCTTCTGCTTCTGTTAGGTCCCTACCATTTCTGTCCTTTATTGTGCCCATTTGTGCATGAAATGTTCCCTCGGTATCTCTAATTATCTTGAATACATCTCTATTCTTTCCCATTCTGTTGTTTCCTTCATGGTAGCTCTACATGAGCTGGTATCTCACTATGCATAATGAAGGCCTTGCCTGTGTGGTTTGATGTGGATTTGTCCAAGCTCAGTGGGGCTCCAACCAGAGCCACCCCTCACAACACTTTCCTTAAGGACTTGACCATGGAACTTGTATTCCTAATAAGAAATTAGCATTCTTCAGACAGATATGGGAATAACCAGTCTAATCTCTCTCTCTCTCTCTCTCTTTTTTTTTGGTAGATTAATCTATTTATTTTATTTTGAGGCTCATTATTTTATAATAATGTAGTGATTTTTCCCCATACATTCACATGAATCAGCCATGGGTGTACATGTGTCCCCCATCCTGAACACCCCTTCCACCTCCCTCCCCACCACATCCCTCTGGGTCATCCCAGTGCAGCCCTGAGAGCCCTTTCTCAAGCATCAAACCTGGACTGGAAACCTATTTCACTATGGTAGTAAACGTGTTTCAGTACTATTCTCTCAAATCATCCCATCCTCACCTTCTCCCACAGAGTCCAGAAGTCTGTTTTTTACATCTGTGTCTCTTTTATAGTCTCCCATATAGGATCATCTTTGCCATCTTTCTAAATTCCCTATATATGCATTATTATATTGCATTAGTTTTTTTTTTTCTGACTTACTTCACTCAGTATAATAGGCTCCAGTTTCATCCACCTCATTAGAACTAATTCAAATGCATTCTCTTTAATAGCTGAGTGTATATGTACCCCATTGTGTATATGTACCACAGCTTTCTTATCCATTCATCTGCTGATGGACACCTAGGTTGCTTCCAAGTCCTTGCTACTGTAAACAGTGCTGTGATGAACATTGAGGTACACATGTCTCTTCCAATTCTGGTTTCCTCGGTGTGTATGCCTAGCAGTGGGATTGCTGGGTCATATGGTAGTCCTATTTCCAGTTTTTTAAGGAATCTCCACACTGTTCTCCATAGTGTTGTACTCGTTTGCATTCCCACCAACAATGTAAGAGGGTTCCCTTTTCTCCACACTCTCTCCAGCATTTATGGTGTGTAGACTTTTTGACAGCAGCCATTCTGATTGGCATTAGATGGTACTTCATTGTGGTTTTGATTTGAATTTCTCTGATAATGAGTGATGTTGAGCATCTTTTCATGTGTTTGTTAGCCATCTGTATGTCTTTGTTGGAGAAATGTCTGTTTAGATCTTTGGCCCATTTTTTGATTGGGTCATTTATTTTTCTAGAAATGAGGTGCAGGAGCAGCTTGTTTATTTTTGAGATTAATTCTTTGTCAGTTGCTTCATTGCTATTATTTTCTCCAATTCTGAAGGCTATCTTTTCACCTTGCTTATAGTTTCCTTTGTTGTGCAAAAGCTTTTAAGTTTAATTAGGTCCCATTTATTTATTTTTGCTTTTATTTCCATTATTCTGGGAGGTGGATCATAGAGGATCCTGCTGGGATCTGTGTCAGTGAGTGTTTTGCCTATGTTTTCCTCTAGGATTTTATAGTTTCTAGTCTTACATTTAGATCTTTAATCCATGTTGAGTTTATTTTTCTCTATGGTGTTAGAAAGTGTTCTCGTCTCATTCTTTTACAAGTGGTTGACCAGTTTTCCCAGCACCACTTGTGAAAGAGATTGTCTTTTCTCCATTGCATATATTTGCCTCTGTCAAAGATAAGGTGTCCATAGGTGCGTGGATCTATTTCTGGGCTTTCTATTTTGTTCCATTGATCTATATTTCTGTCTTTGTGTTAGCACCATACTGTCTTAATGACTCTTGCTTTGTAGTATAGTCTGAAGTCAGGCAGGTTGATTCCTCCAGCTCCATGCTTCTTTCTCAAGATTGCTTTGGCTATTCAAGGTTTTTTGTATTTCCATACAAATCATAAAATTATTTGTTCTAGTTCTGTGAAAAATACTGTTGGTAGCTTGATAGGGATTGCATTGAATCTATAGATTGCTTTGGGTAGTATATTCATTTTCACTATATTGATTCTTCTGATCCATGAACATGGTATATTTCTTTATCTATTTGTGTCATCTTTGATTTCTTTCATCAGTGTTTTATAGTTTTCTATATATTGATCTTTTGTTTCTTTAGGTAGATATATTCCTAGGTATTTTATTCTTTTCATTGCAGTGGTGATTGGAATTGTTTCCTTAATTTCTCTTTTTGTTTTCTCATTGTTAGTGTATAGGAATGCAAGAGATTTCTGTGTGTTAATTTTATATCCTGCAACTTTACTATATTCATTGATTAGCTCTTGTAATTTTCTGGTGGTGTCTTTATATGTGTGTCCAAGATGAGAGTCTTAGTGAGTAGGCTAATGAGTGATCAGAGTAGCCTAAGAGACACAATGCTCAAGCATTGGGGGACACTGCCCTGCTGTGATAGTTAATTGTATGTGTAGACTTGATTGGTCTAAGCAATGCCCAGATGGCTAGTAAAACTTTACTTCTGAGTGTGTCCATGAGTGTGTTTCTGGAAGATTAGCATCTGAGTCAGGCCTTTAGATTTGAACTGAGACTTACAAATTTGGCTCTCCTGGTCCTCAGTGTTGGGGCTGGGACTCCACCACTGGCTTTCCTCAGCCTCCAACTGGCAGAGAGTAGGTCATAGAACTTCTCAGCCTCCATAATCATGTGAGTCAATCCCTGATGATAAATATTTTTGTATGTCTCTATCTCTATCTTTATCTATTTCCCTAACTATCCATAACCTATCTATCTGTCTTGTATTATATATCTGTGCATCTATCATCTATCTATCTATCTTATTTGTTTTGTTTCTCTGGATAACTCTTATTAGTAAACCAACAAAGTGCAAAGAAATGTGGAAACCAGAGGAGGGGGACAGGAATTTGAGAAGAATAGCAGCTTCTATCCCAGAGGGGCCGAAGAGTAGACACCAGGATGCAAGCAGAGTGCTGCACAGGCACATGGGCTGTATATGTCGTGGGTGAGGCTCACACTGACAGAAGAATGCTTCTGAGTTCCAATTTTTAAGATGAATGAGGAGATTCCAACTATACAGCTATATCACAGTATGGTTTGAAAATATCCTTAAAAAGGCATCTGCTTATTCATTAAGCTCATCTTTCTACACAACATTCTCTACCTTTCTCCTTACACTATCTTTCAGCATTACTGAAATATTCATCAATCACTAAGTAGATCAGGCTCCTTAATAATCCAGAAGGAATTAGCATATAATGTTCCTTGACCTTGAGATAATCTTTAGCCCACTGCCTCTCCCTCATCTAGCCAAGACTTGCTTTGTTTCAGCTTTTGCCTTAGATTCCATATATTTGTGGAAGCCTTTCAGAGCTCACCACCCTCATTTTTGAGGTATCTAATCTAGTGAGATGATGGCAGGGGCATGGGGGTGGTCCGAGAAAGCTTTGGGGACACCCTGTGTTGGCCTCACTTAGTACTTACTACACTCACTAACTGGCTTATATTACCAAGCTGGTACACTGTATAATTGTTATTATATATCTGGCATTGAGCATAGTCTCTGACACATAGAAGGTACTAAAAAAGCATTTGTTAAATAAAGGAATTGAGCAGGGCTGATTCTGCATTTGGCCAATTTGTAATGCTTGTTCTTGAACAGAATGGCAGTGAACTTCAGTATTTGTCCAGACAATCTAGGATCAGAGATCTGTGCAAATCAAGTTTTACAACACAAGGAGGGCCCATGAAAACAAATAGTTCACAGGGGGGATATTTTTAATATTTTAAAAGGATGGTGGTATTCAAATCATTTTATTGTTGTGGTTCAGTCAGTCACCCAGTCATATCTGACTCTTTGCGACCCCATGGACTGCAGCACGCCAGGCCTTCCTGTCTCTCATCATCTCCCAAAGTTTGCCCAAGTTCATGTCCATTGCTTTGATGATGCCATCCAGCCATCTCATCCTCCATTCCTCCCTTCTCCTTTTGCCCTCAATTGTTCCCAGCATCAGGGACTTTTCCAGTGAGTCAGCCATTTGTATCAGATGACCAGAATACTGGAGTTTCAGCTTCAGCATCACGTCTTCAAGTGATTATTCAGGGTTGATTTCCTTTAAGACTGATCGACTTTTTCTCTTTGCTGTCCAAGGAACTCTAACAAGTCTTCTTCAGAACCACCATTCAAAGTCATCAATTCTTTGGTGCTCTGCCGTCTATACTTTCAGCTCTCACAATCATACGTGACCATTTGGAAGACCATAGCCTTGACTATACAGACCTTTCTAAGCAGAGTAGGCCTCTGATTTCCAACACACTGTCTAGATTTGTCATATCTTTACTGCCAAGAAGCAAGTTTCTGTATTCCTGGCTGTAGTCACCATCTGCAGTGATTGTGGAGCCCAAGAAGAGGAAATATGTCACTACTTCCACATTTTCCCCTTCTATTTGCCATGAAACAATGGGACCGGGTGCCATGATCTTATTTATTTATTTATTTAATATTCAGTTTTAAGCTAGCTCCTTCACTTTCCTCCTTCACCTTCATCAAGAGGCTCTTTAGATCTTCTTCACTTTCTTCCATTTGAGTGGTATCATCTGCTTATCTGAGGTTGTTATTTCTCCTGCCTATCTTGACACCAACTTGTAACTCATCCAGCCCAGCATTTCTCATGATGTGCTCAGTGTATAGATTAAACAAACAGGGTGACAGCAGACAGCTCTGTTGTACTCTTTTCTCATTCTTGAACCAGTCAGTTGCTCCAAACAGGGTTCTAACTGTTGCTTCTTGACCCACATACAGGTTTCTCAGGAGACAGGTAAAATGGTCTGGTATTCCCATCACTTTAAGAGCTTTCTACAGTTTGTTGTGACCCACACAGTCAAAGGCTTTAGCATCATCAATGAGGCCAAAGCATATGCATCTCAGAATTCTCTTGCTTTTTCTATGAGCCAACAAATGGTGGATCTCTGGTTCCTCTGCCTTTTCTAAATCCAATTTGAACATCTGAAAACTCTCAGTTTATGTATTGTTCAAGCCTAGCTTGTAGAATTTTGAGCATTATTTTGCTAGCATTAAGATGAGTGCAATATTGAGGTAGTTCAAATATTTTTTGGCATTGTCTTTCTTTGGGATTGGAATGAAAACTGACTTTTTCCAGTCCTGTGGCCACTACTGAGTTTTCTAAATTTGCTGGCATATTGAGTGCAGTACTTTAACAGCATAATCTTTTAGGATTTGAAATAGCCCAACTGGAATTCCATCACCTCCACTAGCTTTGTTCGTAGTGATGCTTCCTAAGTCCCACTTGACTTCACACTCCAGGATGTCTGGTTGTAGGTAAGTGATCACACCATTGTGGTTATCCGGATCATTAGGATCTCTTTTGTATAGTTCTTCTGTGCATTATTGCCACTTCTCCATAATATCTTCTGCTTCTGTTAAGTCCATACCATTTCTGTCCTTTATTGTGCCCATCTTTGCATGAAATGTTCCCTTGGTATCTCTAATTTTCTTGAAGAGATCTCCAGTCTTTCCCATTCTATTGTTTTCCTCTGTTTCATTGCATTGATCACTTAGGAAGCCTTTCTTATCTCTCTTTGCTATTCTTTGGAACTCTGCATTTGGATGGATATATCTTTCCTTTTCTCCTTTGTCTTTCATTTCTCTTATTTCTTCAACAATTTGTAAGGCCTCCTCAGACAACCATTTTGCCTTCTTGCATTTTTTCATGGGAATGGTTTTGATCACCACCCCCTGTACAATATTACAAACCCCATCTATAGTTCTTCAGGGACTCTATCAGATCTAATAATTTGAATCTATTTGTCACTTCCACTGTATTATCATAAGGGACTTGATTTAGGTCATACCTTAGTGGTCTAGTGGTTTTCCCTACTTTCTTCAATTTAAGCCTGAATTTTTCAATATGGAGTTCATGATCTGAGCCACAGTCAGCTCCTGCTCTTGTTTTTGCTGACTCTATAGAGCTTCTCTCTCTTCAGTTGCAAAGAATATAATAACTCTGATTTTGGTGTTGATCACCTGGTGCTGCCCTGTTGTCTCTCTTTGGAAACAGATGTTTGCTATGACCAGTGTGTTCTCTTGGCAAAACTCTATTAGCCTTTGCCCTGCTTCATTTTAGATTACAAGGCCAAACTTGCCGGTTACTCCAAGTATCTCTTGACTTCCTACATTTGCATTCCAGTCCCCTGTGATGAAAAGGACATCTTTTTTTGGTGTTAGTTCTAAAAAGTCTTGTAGGTCTTCATAGAATTGATCAATTTCAGCTTCTTTGGCATTAGTGGTTGGGGCATAGACTTGGATTACTCTGTTATTAAATGATTTGCCTTGGAAACAAACAGAGATCATTCTGTCGTTTTTGAGATTGCACCCAAGGACTGCATTTTGGCCTATTTTCTTGACCATGAAGATTACTCCATATCTTCTAAGGGATGCTTGCCCACAGTAGTATATATAATAGTCATATGAATTAAATTCTCCCATTTTGGCCCATTTTAGTTCACTGATTCCTGAAATGTCAGTGTTCACTCTTGCTATCTCCTGTTTGACCACTTCCAATTTACCTTGCTACATGGACCTAACATTCTAGGTTCCTATGCAATACTGTTCTTTAGATTATTGTACTTTACTTTTACCACCAGACACATACACAACAGGGTGTTGTTTCCACTTTGCCTCAGCCTCTTCATTTCTTCTGGAGCTATTTCTCCACTCCTCTCCAGTAGTATATTTGGCACCTACCAACCTGAAAAGCTCATCTTTCATTGTCATATCTTTTTGTCTTTTCATTCTGTTAATAAGGTTCCCAAGGCAAGAATGCTGAAGTGATTTGCCATTGCCTTCTCCAGTGGACCACATTTTGTCAGAACTCTCCACCGTGACGCATCCATTTTGGGTGGTCCTACATGGACTACCTCATAGTTTCATTGAGTTAGACAAGGCTGTGATCCATGCCATCAGATTGGTTAGTTTGGTGTAATTGTGGTTTTCATTCTATCTGCCCTCTTATTGATGTGGGTAAAAAGCTTGTGGCAGCTTCCTGATAGGAGAGATTGGCTCTGGGAAAACTGTCTTGCTCTGGTGGGCAAGGCCATGCTCAGTAAATTTTTAATGCTATTTTCTGCTGTTGGGTGGGGTTGTGTTCCTTCCCTGTAGGTTTGGGCTGAGGCCAACTATGGGAGGATTAATAGCAGTATAGCGACCTCCTTCAAAAGGACGTACGCCGGAAGCCGTGGCTCCCAGAACTGCTGCATTCAGTGCCCTTGGCTGTGGATCCATGCTTCCACGGGAGACTCCTGGACACTCACATGTGTGTCTGGCTCAGTCTCTTGTGGGTCCCAGTGTGCACAAGGTTTTGTTTGTGCCCTTCAAGAGTCTGTTTCCACATCCCTGTGGAAGTTCTATAATTAAATCCCACTGGCCTCTAAACTCAAATTCCCTGGGGGTTCTCAGTCTTTGCCAGATTCCAAGGTTGAGTAATCTGCTGTGGGCCCTAGAACTTTTGCAACCATGCAAGAACTTCTTTGGTATAATTGTTCTCCATTTTGTGAGTCTTCTGCTCCATGACTTTATGGTGGGGTTAATGCCATACCTACTCCAAGAGGACTTACGCTACATACTTCATCTCCCAGGACTTGCAGCCAGAACCCCTGTCCCTATGGCAGGCCACTGCTAACCCCTGCCTCTGCAGGAGACACTCAAACACTCCAAGGCAGGTTTGGCTCAATCTTATGGAGGTCACTGCTCCTTTCTCTGGTTGCTGGTGTGCACAGATTGTTTGCACCCTCTGAGCATCTCTGGTGGGTATGAGGCTTGATTCTAAACATGGACTCACCCTTCCTACTGAGTAGCTGGGGTTTCTCCTTTGCCCTTGCACCTGGGTATCTTTTGGGGAGTGAGCCAACATTCTCCTGCCAATGGTTGTTCAGCAGCTAGTTGCAATTTTGGTGTTCTTGCAGGAGAAGATGAGTGCATGTCCTTGTAAGCCTTACTTAGGAATAACATACATTTGTTTCTCACAGTTCAAGATGCTGGAAATCTGAGACCAGGTTTCCAACCTGAGACCAGGTTCTGGTGAAGACCTCTTCTGAGTTGCAGGCTCCTCACAGGGTAGAAGCAGATAAGGAAGCAAGCTCTCTTGTGACTCTTGCAAAAGCACTAATCACACTCTACCTTCATGGCCTCATCTAAACTTAGTCACCTCCCAAAGGTTCCACTTCTTAATACTATCACACTATTTCAATTTTGAAGGAACACAGCATTCATATCATAACAAGGTCATGGATCAGTTGGGGAAAGTACTGTCAAGGTTCTTGGGGATCAGCATCAAATGCCTTCTAGGAAATAAAAGGATCCATATTCTAGATGTGAGAGGAGAAAGACAAGTGGGAGAAGAGATTGATTAGCTAAACCTTCTTTTTATTTTTTTATACAGCATATAATTCATGTCTCCTCTCAATAAAAACCACTATGTTTGTAAAATATTTCACTTCAGCTAGATCACTCAAGCTTTTAGAAGTTGCCAATGAGCTGAATTACATTAAATTTTAAACCATAATGATTCAGTACTTTTACTCTGCAAAGGCAGAGCCATGTAGGATCAGAGCAAGGGAAGATTTAGTGAGAAAAAAGAAGAAATGTCTTTCAGGTAGAATATTTATATTTCCTTATGCCGTTCCTGAAATTTTTATGTCAACAGCACTGCCATTAGAGAAACAGTGTATATTTTATTTTATTGTTCTTTCTTTGAACACCTGCAAATTCAATCTCCAGTTTGCATTTAAGCTAAATCTATTCTAATTTCACTACAATTTTTATAAAAAATACAGACAGATGTCTTAATAAAATGACCAGATGGCTTATAAACAAAGAAGCATTATCAAGTTTTGTGTACAGTTTAAAAACTATACAAAAACAGCTATAGACCAGCAATAAGTTTTACTATTTTTTTCCATATTGTGTATATTCTTGTTTAATACACATAATTAAATGATCATTTTGTTACTAAAATCTTCTGACTCAGTCATTAAAATCACTTTATTTTCAAAATTCTGAATTCACATTTCTTAATCTGTAACTCATATTTAGTAATCTGTTGTTTATCTCAGTTTTCAAAATGTAATTAATCTGTACTGATCTACTTGACATACAAAATGACCTCTTGGGAACTGTCATCATTAGGCTAGCATTGCCTTCTTCCCACTAAAACTCTACTTTGGATTTAATTTTTTTTTAAAAAGCTTACAGACAAAAAGAGCATATCTCTTGAAAAATAAAGAAGCTTTAATTCTAATAAGAAAGAATATTCAAGGCTCCCCAAATCTTGTTTCATTTTGACATTGGAAAAACTAGAGCATTCAGGCACAAAGGCTATATACTAAACTATAATAAATTAAATGCTAAGGAGAAGAGTTAAGAAATATTTTGACCCAGTAATCACCCACAGAAAAAACTTTCTTTCCCCAACTTTAAATCAATTATGTCATTAGTTCACATTTTAGATATGACATATCTCTATTAAACTTTGTTCAAATCAAGAATAAAATAGCAATAACATTTCTCAAAACAGTGCTTATATTTAATTTTCTGTTATATGCCATGTACACATGTCCAATTAATTTATGACAAAAGAATTAAGAATATACAGTGGAGAAAGGATAATATCTTCAATAAATGGTGTTGGGAAAACTGGAAAACTGGACAGCCAAATGCAAAGGAATAAAACTAGACCCCTATCCTACATCATAAAAGTCATCTCAAAATGGATTAAAGATTTGAAGGTAAGATATGAAACCACAAAACTCCTAGGAAAAAAGCATAGTGAATAATCTCCTTGATATTCATCTTGGCATTTGTTTTTTTTATCAGTTTTGACACTGAAACCAAAGGCAATAAAAGCAAAAATAAACAAGTGGGTTTATATCTAACTAAAAAACTTCTGCACAGCAAAAAATCATCAACAAACTGAAAGGCAACTTGTGGAATGGGAGAAAATATTTGTAAACCACATGTTCAGTAAAGGTGATAAAGATTTAACATTCAAAATATTCAAGGAATTGATACAATTCAATAAGAAGAGAAAAAAATGAGCTAAGGACCAATATAGAAAAATTTCCAGAGACATACAAATGGACATCAGATGCAGGAAAATATGCACAATACCTCTAACCATCAAGGAAATGCATATCAAAATCACAATGAGGTATTGCTTCACACCTTCAGTGTGACTAGAGTCAAAAAGATAATAGATAAATGGGCTTCCCTAGTGACTTAGATGGTAAAGAATCCACCTGCAATGCAAAAGACCCCAGTTTGATCCCTAGGTTGGGAAAATCCCCTGCAGAAGGACATGGCAACCCACTCCAATATTCTTGCCTGGAAAATCCCATGAACGGAGGAGTCTCACTGGCTAAAGTCCAAGAGGTTGCAAAGAGTCAGAAATGATTGAGCATTAAGCATGCATGCATGCAATAAGAATGTAGAGAAAAGGGAACTTTTGTGGCCGTTGGTGGGAATAGAAACTGGTACAGCCACCAAGGAAAACAGATGGAGGGTCCCCCCAAAATAAAAAAAAAATAGAACTACTGTATGGTTTAGTATCACCCTTCTAGGAGTATGCCAAAAGGAAAGGAAATTTCAAAGAGATATCTGTACTTTCATATTCACTGCAGCATTATTCACAATAGCTAAAGTATAGAAACAACCTAACTCTCCACTGAATGGATGAAGAAGATATAGAACATATATATACATACAATGAAATATTATTCAGCTATGAGGAAAAAAGGAAATCTTGCCATTTGTGACAATATGGATGAATTTAGAGGGGATTAGGCTAAGTGAAATTAGCCAGACAGAAAAAGACAAATTTTACATGGCTATCAATTATATGTAGAATCTAAAAAAATTAAAAGTCAACTCATGGAGAAGAAAGTAGAAAAGTGATTGCCTGGGGGCTAGGGTAAATAAGGGAAAATTGGTAAAAAGATCTAAAAACTTTCAGTCATAAAATAAATAAAATCTGAGGCTCTAATATTTAATATGGTGACTATGATTCATGACACTATACTGTAGAATTGAAATTTGGTAAGACTAGAACTTAAACATTCTCACTCCATAAAATATATAACCAAAAGGAAAATATGAGAGATAAGTGAAATTAACTTAGTAGAGGAATACTTTCACAATGTGTACATGCATTAATCATCATACTGCACACTTTAACTATCTTAAAGTTTTATTTGGCAATTATACACAAATTAAAAAATCTCATATGCAAGTTATACTTGAGAATTTTGTGGAATATGCATGACATCAAATTGAATAATTATTGAACTTCAGTAATGCATAGTAGAATAGTAAAACTGTATTGTTATTAATAAAATAGGTAGTGTTTTTCTGATACATATTGGAATATCTGTTTTCTCAGTCTACTTATAATATTTGTGTTAGAATGGGCAAGGGTGGGATGATATGGGAGAACTGCATTGAAACTTGTAAATTATCATATGTGAAATCAATCTCCAGCCCAGGTTTGATGCTTGATAGAGAGTGCTCAGGGCTGGAGCACCGGGATTACCCAGAGAGATGGAATCAGGAGGGAGGTGGGAGAGGGGTTCTGGAAGGGGAACACATGTATACCCATGGAGGATTCATGTCAATGTATGGCAAAACCAACACGATAATGTAAAGAAAATAAGTAAAGAAATAAAGAAAAAAAATAAACTTTAACTGCTACTGACTCCTTTGAAAAAAAAATTGTGTTAGAATTATCCAAAATGTCATCTAAGTATTGTATAAGCACTGAGATTTTCAGTTTGTTCTCGTAGAAAGAGAACAACCTATGAGAGCAACCTATGCTCTTCCTAAACTGTCAGTGGAAATTACTTGATTCTAGTCTTATGAAATTCAGATGACAAAATTTTGCAAGTCAATGATGTGGAAGAATATTGGCTTCTTTTATGTGTTTTAATACATGATTATGGACTATGATAAAAATCATAAAATGTAAGCAACTTATGAGAAACAAAGACCATGCAATAATTTAATGTACAGGATTTAATCCTGATTGTCACAAAATAATAAAAGTACTTAAATGTATTTTTTAAAGTCTTTACAATTCAAATCACTTTGGATAATAACAGAAATTTCAAATTCAGATTCACCAAGATGCAATTCTCCCCTACAAACTTTCAAACGAAAGAGTCATTTGGTCTGCTTGGAATAAAATCCTAAGAGCACCGCACCATAAAAAACAAAAAATAAATAAAAAATACAGCTGAAACCAGAAAGATGCCCATTAAATTCAGTAGTAATAATTATCATTAGAAACATTCTGTTCAGTTCAGTTCAGCCACTCAGTCGTGTACGAATCGTTGCATCCCCATGGACTGCAGCATGCCAAGCCTCCCTGTCCATCACCAACTCCCAAAACTTGTTCAAACTCATGTCCATCGAGTCGGCGATGCCATCCAACAATCTCATCCTTTGTCGGCCCCTTTTCCTCCTGCCTTCAATCTTTCCTAGCATCATGGTCTTTTCCAATGAGGCAGCTCTTCGTTTAGTTGACAAAAGTATTGGAGCTTCAGCTTCAGCATAAATCCTTCCAAAGATATGTTCTGAGAAATCCCCCAAAGCCTTTGAAATCAGCAAAGAAAGACAAAGTGGCATTCTCAACCTAATAGTACAGAAGAAGTGCAAATATATGCTTTTCAATTTTTCAGAAGCATTTGTGTTGATTTGGTAGTTCTTTTTTAAAAATTTTATTTATTTACTTATTTTTATTTACATTATTGTGTTGGTTTCACCATACATTGACATGAATCCACCATGGGTATATCTGTAGAGCCTGTCATGATGTCACCACTCTCTGCAGCCCTCTCCAGCACCCTTCCTGTGAACTTCCTCCCCCTTTTCGCTCTGGCCTCCCAAATCTCTCTCCTCAACCTAGACTGACCTGGCCTGGCTTGGCTTCCCCCAGAATGTGACAGGCTCAGGAAACACTCCCCAGCAGTCAGCTGTGACAATTATAAAGTTCGCTTCACTTACTTCCTGTCTCTCAAGGTCATTGTCCTTTATTGAATGATGTTCAATATTTGAAAGTTTTGCTTCATATACTTGGTTTAGATTTCCAATAGTTTCAGGAATCCAGTCCCTGTTACTCCAACATGGCTAAAGTTGACAGTAATATTAATAGATCATATTCTAAGTAGACATTGAAATAACGGCTTTCCCAGCACCACTTGTTAAAGAGATTGTCTTTTCTCCTTTGTATATTCATGCCTCCTTTGTCAAAGATAAGGTGTCCATAGATGCGTGGATTTATCTCTGGGCTTTCTATTTTGTTCCATTGATCTATATTTCTGTCTTTGTGCCAGTACCATACTGTCTTAATGACTGTGGATTTGTAGTATAGCCTAAAGTCAGGTAGGTTGATTCCGCCAGTTCCATTCTTCTTTCTCAAGATTGCTTTGGCTACACGAGGTTTTTTTGTATTTCCATACAAATTGTGAAATTATTTGTTCTAATTCTCTGAAAAAGACCTCTGGCAGCTTGATAGGAATTGCATTGAATCTATAGATTGCTCTGGGTAGTATACTCATTTTCAGTATATTGATTCTTCCAATCCATGAACACGGTAAATTTTTCCATCTATTTGTGTCCTCTTTGATTTCTTTCATCAGTGTTTCATAGTTTTCTATACACAAGTCTTTTTTTTCTTTAGGTAGAAATACTCCTAAGTATTTTATTCTTTTTGTTTCGATCTCTTTTGTTTTGATCTCTTTAACAAGTGGTGCTGGGAAAACTGGACAGCCACTTGTAAAAGAATGAAACTAGAATACTTTCTAACACCATACACAAAAAGAAACTCAAAATGGATCAAAGATCTAATCATAAGACCAGAAACTATAAAACTCCTAGAGGATAACATAGGCAAAACACTCTCTGACATAAACCAAAGAGGGATACTCCATGACCCACCTCCCAGAATATCGGAAATAAAAGCACGAATAAACAAATGGGATCTAATTAAAATTAAAAACTTCTGCACAACAAAGGAAACTATAAGCAAGGTGAAAAGACAGCCTTCAGAATGGGAGAAAATAATAGCCAATGAAGTAACGGACAAACAATTAGTCTCAAAAATATACAAGCAACTCCTGCAGCTCCATTCTAGAAAAATAAACGACCCAATCAAAAAGTGGGCCAAAGAACTTAACAGACATTTCTCCAAAGAAGACATAAAAATGGCTAACAAACACATGAAAAGATGCTCAACATCACTCATTATCAGAGAAATGCTAATCAAAACCACAATGAGGTACCACTTTACACCAGTCAGAATGGCTGCCATCCAAAAATCTACAAGCAATAAATGCTGGAGAGGATGTGGAGAAAAGGGAACCCTCTTACGCTGTTGGTGGGAATGCAAACTAGTACAGCCACTATGGAAAACAGTGTGGAGATTCCTTAAAAAACTGCAAATAGAACTGCCATATGACCCAGCAATCCCACTGCTGGGCATACACACCGAGGAAACCAGAATTGAAAGAGACACGTGTACCCCAATGTTCATCGCAGCATTGTTTACAATAGCCAGGACATGGAAGCAACCTAGATGCCCATCAACTGACGAATGGATAAGAAAGCCGTGGTACATATACACAATGGAATATTACTCAGCATTAAAAAAAAAATTCATTTGAATCAGTTCTACTCAGGTGGACGGAACTGGAGCCTATTATCCAGAATGAAGTAAGCCAGAAGGAAAAACAATACAGTATACTAATGCATATATATGGAATTGAGAAAGATGGTAACGAGAACCCAGCATGCGAGACAGCAAAAGGAAAGCAGATGTATAGAACAGACTCGTGGACTCTGTGGAAGAGGGCAAGGGTGGAATGATATGTGAGAATGGCATTGAAATATGTTAATTATCCTATGTGAAATCAATTGCCAGCCCAGGATTGATGCTTGGGGTTGGTGCACCGAGTTGTCCCAGGGGGAGGGAATCAGGAGGGAGGAGGAAGGGGGGTTCTGGAGGGGGAGCATATGTAAACCCATGACGGTTTCATGTCATTGTATGGCGAAACCAACACAATAAAGTAAAGAAATTTAAAAAAAAAAAAAGAAAGAAAGAACAGCTGAAGACCAATATAAAATGTGAAAATCTATATGGCTTTACTGAATGTTCAAGAAAGAGATATCCCTAATAACATTACCTCTTCTATAGCTTAGAAACACATGTTCTAGTTTATTGAGACTCTTCTGGGTCGGGGAGGAATAGAGAAGCTAGCTAACAAATTACATAAGACAAACATGTATTTCTTCCAAAGCTTTATGAGAAAAAAACTAAAAATAATAGGTTAATCACACCTATCATTTTAGGTGAAAGATACCAAGTGAAATATTTTAAACCAAGTCCAAAAATATAAGTAAATAATGCATCACTTCTAAGCAGGATTCATCCAGAAAGGCAAGAATCTTCCACACTAGAAATCTATCAGTGAACTTCTAACTGATGAGGTAAAAGAAGCATATCATACCAATGTTGTGTAAAATATTATAAAATATCTTTAAATATATGGCATATATCTGAAAAGGAAATGATATAAAATTTCCGAGTACAAAAATTAGAAGGTGACAGTACTAAAGTTACAGATACAAGTCAAATTCTTTATAAGCATAAAAAAATTGTAACTTGAGTCTCTGGGGATATTTTTTTCTCTTTGGGGAGTTGAATCCACAGAACTCCAAATACAATGCCAGTAATATAAGAATCTCCTGCCAGTAATATAAGAATCTCCTTGCATCAAATGATATTCAATAATATGATATCCTACAAGGGAACAAATAAACAAATTCTCCCTTGAATTATAGTTAGAAACTAGCACAGGAGTAGATCTCTCAAAAGACTCACTTTATTCTGATTTTTGCATAGTTGCTATGCTGGCTCAAAGTGGCTTTATATGTAGAGGCTATGTAATGTAGTCTCATAAGCCACTGTAGGGAGCATTGGTTTCTTTCTAAGGAGAAAACCAAGATATTAAATATTATAAGGAAAGAGGGTGACATGAGTAGGTTTGTAAAATGAAAAATAACACATTGAAATACGTATATTAAATATGAACAGAATTAAAAACATATAGAAGTCAAATACTTAGGGAGCTATAGCAGTTATCCAGCTATGAAAGGAAAGCTTCAGGGATGCTGCAATTGTGGCTGTAATTGTGCTATAGTTTTGATGTAGAAAAAGAAGCAAGACAACCAATATTATAAAGACCAAGGGACCAGGGGTTACTAAAAATTTAGAAATAATGAGACAAGAGAAAAAGAGATATCCAATATTGCTCTAAGAGTTCTGGCATGTGGTGGTGCTCACTGGGGTATGAAACCCAAGTTTGGAGGAGAAGACCACAAGCTAAGTTTTGTCTCTGATGATTTTAAGATAGGTTTGGGCTATCCAAAGAAATTATCCAGTGAAAAGCTGGATATATGGACCTGAACATGGATCTAAAATGTGAGTCATCTATATAGACTGATGGTAATTGAATCTGCAGATATTGATGATTTTATGTAAGGGAAGATGAAAGTCCTAAAATCAAGCCTTCAGGACTTCAAACCTCCCCCTAATAGTAGATGAGTTTTCCAAGGAGACCAAGGACCAGTAATGATTGTTACTGAGCGGTCCAGGGAGATTCAGGTTTTGAACACCTGTTATAGTTGGTGATTTAGCAACGTAAGCCAAGGTAGCTTTCCTTTGGAGCAATGGATCAAGAAATCAGATTCAGGTAGGTCAAATTTAAAGGCACATCTGGTCTTGGTGGCTGTCTTCGAAGAGGGAAACTATATGATAAACTAGTGAATTTGGAAGATGGGAGTAGTATCTGTCACTGTGTAACTTCTGCACATTTTGAATTTTATATTCCATTTCTTCTGCCTATTCAAAAACTGCATAAGTGTGGGAGGGGTTGTAGTGAATTGTAAAATGTAGAAACATAAGCTTAAATAAATGTGTGATGTTTTGGTGGGGGAGAGGGAAATACTTGTAAATAGCACAAGGGGTATATTCCAGAATATAGAAAAAACATTTTCTCCCATTTAGTATTACTTTCAAACACAATATAAACTAAATTAGTTGTGAAGGCCACTCTTATCAGAATGATGGGATTACACTCCACCATATGACTCCATTCTCCACTTGGTTGATATCATTCAACATCATAATGTTTTTATCTTAATAAGAGTGACAGGAAAATAGACGTGGGTCTGTATCTTACAAGATTGTTGTAAGTGGAAAAGATAAGAGTGACCAGAACTTAACATTCAATAAAGTGCTTTTAGACTTAAGCTTTCAAATTAAACTCATGGCAGAATCTTAAAGGAGAAAGAAAAGAACACAGCATGCTGAAGAGCTCCCTCCCCCAGACTTGTTCTCCAACCTCAGCCACTTGTTCTCTGTCTCTGACCTGGACAGACTGACTCATCACACAGGAAAAAAAAAAAAAAAGAGCTCTGCCCCTTCTGGGTTCTGAGGACATTGGTCAATAGGGAGTCCCACACAGATCAGAGGAAAGGACGTTAGTATGAACAACATATTATTTATTCCTCTTTATCTTCGACTGGATGTCTCCCTGGCAAAGGGAAGTCAGCATCCCAAGGTTATGTTAAATATGGATGCACATCACCTATATCTCTTGCTCCAGTCACTCAGCCAGCCTGGGAATCAACCTTCATGGCTCTAAAGTAAAACATGATGTAATCAGTAGAACTAAACCATGGCAAGATATTCAAGGAGTTGCAAAAATCTACGTTTGCCAATAATATAAAACTTTATGTTTGTTTTACATATAAGGACATCATCCACAGAATTTTTAAGTAATTTTTAATATTATCATCACATTAGCTTCAAAATTATTTATAGCATGTAATTTTAACAACAGAAGTCAAAATACAATTTTCAAATTAAATCAGACTTTCCATTCTAATAGACTTCCTCCTTAAGTTCAAAGGAATTGGCAGATTCACGATCCTGACAAATATGAAAATTATTTGATTCATTTGATTAGAGGTCAATTCCTTTATTCTTCTTCAGTAGTGGTTTGGTGGTTTAGTCGCTAAGTCATGTCTGAGTTTTGGACTGTAGCCCATCAAGCTCCTCTGTCCAAAGGATTCTCCAGGCAAGAATACTGGGGTGAGTTGCCATTTCATTCTCCTGAGGATCTTCCTGACTCAGGGATTGAACCTGATTCTCCTGCACTGCAGGCAGTTTTTACTGACTGAGCTACCAGGGAAGCCCCTATACCTTTGGGCTACTAGAGCTACTAATAATTTCCTTCCTCTCTTCCCAGTAGCATATTAGGCAACTTCTCACCTTGGGGATTCATTTATTGACATCATATCTTATTACATTTTCATACTGGTGGTGGTTTAGTCACTAAGTCATGTGCAACTCTTGTGAACCCATGGACTCTAGCCTGCCAGGCTTCTCTGTTTATGGGATTTTCCTGGCAAGAATATTGGAGTGGGTTGCCATTTCCTTCTCCAGGGAATCTTTCCAACCCAGGGATCGAACCCAAGTCTCCTGCATTGCAGGCAGATTCTTTACTGACTGAACTACATACTATCCATAGGATTCTCCAGGCAAGAATATTGGAGTGGGTTGCCATTTCTTTTTCCATTGGATCATAGCCTTGTCATGGAAAGTGAATTTGCATAACTCAATGAAGCTATGAGCCAGGCCATGCAGGGCTACCCAAAATGAATAGTTAGGAGTAATAGTTAGGAGTTCTGAAAAAATGTGGTCCTCTGGAGAAGAAAGAACTTATGCATGTGATCATGAAAAAAAAAAGATTTTTCAGGGTGCCTATTATTTGTTCTTTATTTCTATTTAAATTCACTTTGAGTAGTAGGAATTATGGGAGTTTTAGAGGAGATTAAGGAATTGACATTGTAGAATCATTTCTGCATAAAGTAGATGAATATTTGGGAGATGATAAAATGTGATAATTATTCCCTTTGAGATTCAATTTATGCTTCCAGCTTTCCAAGGACTGTAAGTCGTTAACATTAGACTTACAGAATTTGAGAGAGAAACAAAACTCCTAATCTGTGAAAGAATTAAGCACCAAATCATGTCACTTTCACTTTAAAGATAATTTTCTTTTACCTACACCTTTCCTGGGGTAACCCTTAGTCTTACATCTTGGGCTGCCTGGGATCTATGTGCTAGGGGAGAAATGCCCCACAGCCAAGCAGGGGGGGAAAGAGTGGGAGTGAGGCACTAGGGGAGGTTTACAGGGGATGGAAAATGGCCTGAACTGTGGAAAGATTTCCAGGGAGTTATAACCACTTCTGAAAGAGAACTAAGGCTGGTTAAACATGTTATGCCAAATTTATAACTATCGTTTAAAATTTTGACCAGTCAACATTCGCAAAAAAAGTGGACAAAGGAACAAATTCAGTTTAAGTATTTTATAGTGTTTTAGTGATAAATAGACACCAAAATAGATCCAGAAAGAATGAAGAGGCTGAGCCAAAGCAGAAACAACACCAAGTTGTAGATATATCTGGTGGTGAAAATAAAGTCCAGTGCTGTAAAGAACAATAGTGCACAGAAACCTGGAATGTTCGGTCAATGAAGCAAGGTAAACTGGAAGTGGTCAAACAGGAAATGACAAGAGTGAACATCAACATTTGAGGAATCGAACTAAAATGGACCAAAATGGGAGAAATTAATTCAAATGACCATTATATATACTACGGTGGGCAAGATTCCTTAGAAGAAATGGAGTTGTCCTCAACAGTCAATGAAAGACTGAAATGGAGTACTTGGGTGCAAACTCAAAAATGACAGAATGATTTCTATTCTTTTCCAAGTCAAGCTATTCAATATCACTGTAACCCAAGACTATGTCCCAACCACTAATGACAAATAAGCTGAAGTTGAGCCATTCTATGAAGACCTACAAGACCTTCTAGAACTAGAAGATGTCCTTTTCATCACAGGAGACTGGAATGCAAAAGTAGGAAGTCAAGAGATACTTGAAGTAACCGGCAAGTTTAGCCTTGGAATATAAAATGAAGCAGGACAAAGGCTAACAGAGTTTTGCCAAGAGAATGCACTGGTGATAGCAAACACTCTCTTCCAACAACATAAGAGAAAACTCTACACACGGACATCACCAGGTGGTCAAAACAGAAATCAGTTTGATTATATCCTTTATAGTCACAGATGGAGAAGCTCTATACAATCAGCAAAAACAATCCTGGGAGCTGACTGTGGTTCAGATCATGAACTCTTATTGCAAAATTCAGACTTAAAATGAAGAAAGTAGGGAAAACCACTAGACCACTCAGGTATGACCTATATCAAATCCCTGACAATTGCCTAATGGATCCACCTAGAGAGGTGGAGTGGGGAGGGAGATAGGAGGGAGATTCAAAAGGGAGGGTATATATGTATACCTATCACTGATTCATGTTGAGGTTTGACAGAAGACAAATTCTGTAAAACAATTATC
Organism: Antilocapra americana; assembly: GCA_007570785.1. Lineage (NCBI taxonomy): Eukaryota > Metazoa > Chordata > Mammalia > Artiodactyla > Antilocapridae > Antilocapra > Antilocapra americana. The sequence continues at coordinate 4,886,887 of ML661334.1, read as the reverse complement.
CTTCAATAAAAATAAATTAAATTTTAAAAAATTGGCTGTCTGTTTTCAGTTTTAGGGGAAAACTTCAAACAAAGGCTTCACTTTTGCTAAAATTATTTGAAAGTATTCTTCAATGTTTAATTTAAGTTAACATACTTAAAATTACACTTGAAAATTTCCATAATTAATTTAAAATTAGTTAAAATTAATAATGTCAACATTTTCCTTAATTCATATAGTCTGTTATCTTCTCTTCAATAATGCCAGTGATAAAAAAATAATAAAAATGTTTTTAAAGGATTTAGTTATTCAAGAAGACAAAAATATGTTCAAAGAGGAAATGACTTTAAAAAATGTCACAGCAATTAATTATTTTTAAAATATATGAGAGTGAACTTCACTGGTGATCCAGTGGTTAAGACCCTGGGCTTCCAGCACATTAAAAAGCAGAGACATTACTTTGCCAGCAAAGGTCCGAATAGTCAAAGCTATGGTTTTTCCAGTAGTCATGTGTGGATGTGAGAATTGGACAGTGAAGAAAGCTGAGCGCCAAAGAATTGATGCTTTTGAACTGTGGAGTTGGAGAAGATTCTTGAGAGTCCCTTGGACTGCAAGGAGATCCAATCAGTCCATCCTAAAGGAGATCAGTCCTGGGTGTTCATTGGAAGGACTGATGCTGAAACTGTAACTCCAATAATTTGGCCACCTTATGTGTAGAGCTGATTCATTATTAAAGACACGGCTGCTGGGAAAGATTAAAGGCAGGAGGTAAAGGGGATTACAGAGGACAAGATAGTTGTGTGGCATCACTGACTCAGTGGACAAGAGTTTGAGCAAGTTCCATGAGATGGTGAAGGACAGGGATGCTTGGCAAGCTACAGTTCATGGAGTTACAAAGAATTAGACACAACTGAGTGACTGAACAACAACAAAAGTGTTAAGACCCTCTGCTAATTTTTAAAAAATTCCAATAGCTATTTTTTCATCCTCAAGGAATAAGCTCTATTTTGATTTCAATCCTCAAAATAAGCCACTTACAATAGACCACCTAAAAAAATCATTTGGAATATTGTGAGCTTCTTAGATAAATTATATATTTGACCTATTATGTCTTTTCTTATTGCAAATTGTTTAAATATGAAGCACAGCACTAAAGAGTTTTAAACGAATAACCATAGGAAAACTTTCTGAATAAGATCTTCAGACTTTTAGGCTCTCTTGAAGAAAATAAGATTACCTGCTGCCTTTTCAAGTTGTTTTCTCACTTTCTTTTTTTCTTTTTGTCTGTATGCGGGGGGCGGAGGGGGTTGGAGATCAGTGATAGAACCTGTGCCCCTTGCATTGGAAGCACAGAGTCTTAACCACCGGATTATCAGAAAACCCTGGTTTCCTCGGGGTACATGCCTAGGAGTGGGATTGCTGGGTCGTATGATGGTTTTATTCCTACTTTTTAAATGAATCTCCATACAGTCTTCCATGGGAATTTACATTCCCACCAACAGTGCAAAAGTGTTCCCTTTTCTCCACTCCATCTCCAGCATTTATTGCTTGTAGACATTTTGATGATGACCATTCTGATGGGTAGGAAGTGATATCTCATTGTGGCTTTGATTTGCATTGCTCTAATAGTGAGTGATGGTGAGCATTTTTTCATGTGTTTGTTAGCCATCCATATGTCTTCTTTGGAGAAATGTCTGTTTAGGTCTTTTCCCCACTTTTTGATTGGGTTGTTTGTTTTTCTGGCATTGAGTTGTATAAGCTGCTTGTATATTTTGGAAATTAATCCTTTGTCAGTTGTTTCATTTGTTATTATTTTCTCCCATTTTGAGGGATGTCTTTTCATTTTGCTTATAGTTTCCTTTCCTGTGCAACAGCTCTTAAGTTCAATCAGGTCTCACTTGGTTACTTTTGTTTTTATTTCCATTACTCTAGGAGGTGGGTTATAAAGGATCTTGCTTTGATTTATATAGTCGAGTGTTCTGCCTATGTTCTTTTCTAAGAGTTTTATGGTTTCTGGACTTACATTTAGATCTTTAATCCATTTTGAATTTATCTTTGTGTATGATGTTAGGAAGTGTTCTAACTTCATTCTTTTGCATGTACATGTCCAGTTTTCCCAGCACCAAATAATGAAGAGACTGTATTTGCCCCATTATATATTCTTGCCCTGTTTGTCAAAAATAAGGTACTCATAGGTTCATGGGTTTATTTCTGTGCTTTCAATCTTATTCCATGGGTCTATATTTCTGTTTTTGTGCCAGTATCATACTGTCTTGATGACTGTAACTTTGTAGTATAATCTGAAGTCTGGAAGGTTGATTCCTCCAGCTGCATTTATTTTTCTGAAGACTGTGTTGGCTATTCGAGGTCTTTTGTGTTTCCATAGGAATTGTGATTTTTTTTCCTCTGGTTCACTGAAATTTCATTGAAATTCCCATTGGTAATTTCATAGGGATTGCATTGAATCTATAGATTGCATTTGGTAGTATAGTCATTTTCACAATATTGATTCTTCTTACCCAGGAACATGGAATATCTCTCCATCTGTTTATGTCATCTTTGATTTCACTCATTAGTGCCTTATCATTTTCTGCATATAGTTTTTTTGTCTCCTTAGATAAGCTTATTCCTAGATATTTAATTCTTTTTGTTGCAATGGTGAATGGGATTGATTCTTTATTTCTCTTTCTGATTTTTCATTGTTAACATATAGAAATGCAAGTGATTTCCTGCCTTTCTTGCATCCTGCAACCTTGCTAAATTCACTGATTAGCTCTAGGAATTTTCTGATGCTATCTTTTGAGTTTTCAATGCACAGTATCATGTCACTTGCAAACAGTGAAAGCTTTATTTCTTCTTTTCCAATCTGGGTTACTTTTATTTTTCTTCTCTGATTGCTATAGCTAAGAATTCCAGAACAATGTTGAATAATAGTGGGGAAAGTGGGCACCCTTGTGTTGTTCTTGATCATACAAGGAATGCTTTCAGTTTTTAACCAATGAGAATAATGTTTGCTGTAGGTTTATCATATATGGCCTTTACTATATTGAGGTAAGTTGCTTCTATGCCCATTTTTTTGAAGGTTTGTATTGCTATAAACTTCCCTCTGAGGATTGCTTTTGCTACAAACCATAAGTATTGAGTTGTCGGTTTTTCATTGTCATTTGTTAATAGAATTTTTTTTTATTTCTCTTTTGATTTCTTCAGTAACCTGTTGGTTATTTAGAAACATGTTGTTTAATCTCCTTGTGTTTGTGTTTCTTACACGTTTTTTTTCCCTGTAATTGATCTCTAGTCTCATAGCATTGTGGTTGGAGAAGATGCTTAATACAATTTCAATTTTCTTAAATTTACTGAGGTTTTATTTGCGACCTATGATGTGGCCTATCCTGGAGAATGTCCCATGTGCACTTGAGAAGAAAGTGTATTCTTCTGTATTTGTATGGAATATACTGAAGATATCAAGGAGATTTATATAATCTAATGTATCATTTAAGACTTGTGTTTCCGTATTAATTTTCTGTTTTGATGATCTGTCCATTGGTGTGAGTTGGGTGTTAAAATCTCCTGCTGTTATTGTTTTACTCTCAGTTTCTCCTTTTATGTCTGATAGTGTTTGTCTTATGTATTGAGGTGTTCCTATGTTGGGTGCATAGATATTTGCAATTGTTATATCTTCCTCTTGGATTGATCCCTGGATGATTATATAGTGTCCTTCCTTATCTCTTGCAATCTTCTTTAATTTAAGATCTATTTTGTCTGATATGAGCATTGCTACAAAAGCTTTCTTTTGCTTCCCATTTGTATGGAATATAATTTTCTATCCTCTCACTTTCAGTCTATTTGTGTCTTTAGCTCTGAAGTGGGTTTCTTGTAGACAGCATATTATATGGGTCTTGGTTTTATATTGATTTAGCCAGTTTGTGTCTTTTGGTTGCAGCATTTAATCCATTTATACTTAAAGTAATTATCAATATATATGTTACTATTTCTATTTTCTTAATTATTTGGGGCTGATTTTTTAGATTTTTTTTTTCTTCTCTTCTATTTCTTGACTGTATATGTCCCTTTAACATTTGTTGTAAAGCTGGTTTAGTGGTACTGATTTATCTTAACTTGTGCTTATCTGAAAATCATTTTTAATTTCTCCATCAATTTTTAATGAGATCCTTGCCAGCTACTGTAAACTTAGTGTAGATATTTTCCTTTCAGTACTTTAAATATATCCTGCCATTCCCTTCTGGCCTGCAGAACTTCTTCTGAAAGATCAGCTGTTAAGCATATGGAATTTCCCTTGTATGTTACTTGTTGCTTCTCCCTTGATAGTTTTAATAGTCTTTCTTTCTATTTAGTCTTTGTTAGTTTGATTGGTATGTGTCTTGGCATGTTTCTTCTTGGATTTATCATCTATAGGACTCTTCGTTCCTCTTGGAATTAACTGACTATTTCCTTTTGCATGTTGTGGAAATTTTCAACTATAATCTCTTCAAAACATTTCTCATTACCCTTTCTTTTTCTCTTCTTCTTCTGCAACCTCTACAATTTGAATGCTGGTGTATTTGACACTGTCCCAGAGGTCTCTGAGACTGTCCTCCTTCCTTTTCATTCTGTTTACTTTATTCTGCTCTCACAAGTAATTTCCACCAGTTTGCCATCCAGCTCACTATTCCATTCTTCTGCTTCAGATATTCTACTATTGATTCCTTCTAGAGTATTTTTAATTTCAGTAGTTGTGTTGCTTGTCTCTTCTTGTTTATGTTTTAATTCTTCTATGTCTTTGTTAATTGATTCTTGATTTTCTCTATTTTGTCTTCAAAGTTCTTGATCATCTTTACTATCATTATACTGAATTTTTTTTCAGGTAGTTTTCCTATTTCCTCTTCCTTTATTTGGACTTCTATGTTTCTAGTTTGCTCCTTTATTTGTGTAGTATTTCTCTGCTTTTCCATTATTTTTTTTTTTTTTTAACTTACTGTCTTTGAGGTCACTTTTCCCCAGGTTTCAAGACTGAATTCTTTCTTCCTTTGGTTTCTGTCCTCCCGAGGTTGGTCCAGGGGGTTGTGTAAGCTTCATATAAGACGAGATTTGTGCTAAGCTTTTGTTTGCTTGCTTGTTTTTCCTCTAATGGGCAAGGCTGAGAAATGTGGTAATCCCGTCTGCTGATGATAAGGTTTGTATTTTTGCTTTATTTGTTGTTTAGATGAGGTGACCTGCACAGGGTGCTAGGGGTGGTTGGATAATGCCAGGTCTTGTATTCTGGTGATTTCCTTTGTGTGAGTTCTCATTATTTGATACCCCCTAGAGTTATTTCTCTGGTAGTCTAGGGTCTTGGAATCAGTGCTCCCACTCAGAGGCTCAGGGCTTGATCTCTGGTCAGGAACGAAGATTCTACAAGTAGTTTGTTATGGCATTAAGTGAGATTAAAACAATTATCCAAAAACGAGAAACCAAAGATGAACCCCAGACAAATGACAGTTACAAAATTGGCAACTAATAATTAAAATAAAGAAATATACACATATACACGCATGAGCAAAAAATAAATTGCACTAGATTGACCAGGCTAACAAAGGAAACCAAAAATTATATCTACCTGCTAAGAACAAAACTAACGAAAGCACAAACTGGAAAACAAAACTAAAGAAAGGTGCCAATTTGGGAATAAAACAATGAAAATAAAACTAACAAATATATTGAGAGGAAAGTAAAGAAAGACTAGATATGCAAAGTTAAGCTGAGGTAGATAAAGAAGATTTATATATATTAAAAACTAACTGCAAGGGGAAAAGAATAGTAGGAAAAGCAAACAAAGGAATAAACATAGAAAAAAATAATGGGCTGAAAAAATTAAAATTAAAAAAGAGAGAAGGAAAAAAAAAATCTCCCCAGAACTTCCAAACCCCAACATAGAGGCAGGGGTTTATAACAGCAATAAAAAGTGTGACTGAGAAAAAAAAAAAAAAACACTCAAAAGCTTAATTAGATTTCATAGTGCCTATAAAATCAGCAACTACAACTTAGGGGGATAAAGACAGGGGGGGAAAGAAAAAAAAATCCTAAGGAATATACAGAACAAGTCAAAATATAAGAATAATAAATGATTTCCTCAAGTCACTGCTATCAGAGTTCTTTCCCTTGCTGGAAGTCATAGTCCACTTCACCTCCCTTGTTTAGTTCAGTTCAGTCTCTCAGTCACGTCTGACTCTTTGCGACCCCAATGAATAGCAGCATGACAGGCCTCCCTGTCCATCACCAACTCCAGAGTCCACCCAAACTCATGTCCATCGAGTTGGTAATGCCATCCAGCCATCTCATCCTCTGTCGTCCCCTTCTCCTCCTGCCCGCAGTCCTTCCTAGAGTTAGGGTCTTTTCCAATGAGTCAGCTCTTTGCATGAGGTGGCCAAAGTACTGGAGTTTCAGCTTCAACATCAGTCCTTCCAATGAACACCCAGGACTGATGTCCTTTAGGATGGACTTGTTGGATATCCTTGGACAGTTCAAGGGACTCTCAGGAGTCTTCTCCAACACCACAGTTCAAAAGCATCAGTTCTTCGGCGCTCAGCTTTCTTCACTGTCCAATTTTCACATCCATACATGACTACTGGAAAAGCCATAGCCTTGACTAGATGGACTTTAGTTGGCAAAATAATGTCTCTGCTTTTCAGTATGCTATTTAGGTTGGTCACATAACTTTCCTTCTAAAGAGTAAGCTCCCTAGGATGCCCTCTAAAACTGTGCTGATCTCTGGACCTGATGTAGGGGCAGCTCAGATTCTAATCTGATTCTACTCAACTGAGTTCTTGCCTCCACTGTCCATAGCTATCAGAACTAGTACGTTTTCTTTTGTGCGAGCTCTCAATGATGTTTTATATATTCCATACACATAGAGTTTGCCTAGTTAACTGTATGGGTTTAATCTGCACCTTGTACAGCTGGTGGGAGGGTTTTGAGTCTTCTTCCTTGTCACACTGCCCCTGGGTTTCAATTGTGGTTTTCTTTCCACCTCTGCATGTGGGTCATCCACTGGAGTTTGCTCCTGAGGCTGCCCTGGCAGACTTGGGTTTGCCCCTATGAGGGCCAGGTATGGAGGTGGTGCAGCTGCTTGGGTTCTGGCAGCACCAGGTACTCAGGGGAGTTAGCAGATAGGGCAGCAGGAAATATAGTGCTCTAGAAGGGTATGGCAACCAATATTGGCCAATATGCTCCAGTATTCTTGACTGGAGAACCCCTCTCCCTGTCAGAGAAGCCTGGCAAGCCACAGTCTACAGGGTCACAAAGAGTTGGACACTATTGAAGCAATCCTGGACACATAGGCACAAGACTTCTTTTGCCTGTAGCATCTCTGCCCCAGTGAGAGTTGAGCATGAAGGTGTGCAGCTGCTTGGCTTGTGGGGACCCTCACAGCATCATGTGTGCAGGTACATGGACTGCCTCCACTGCAGGAGTTATAGCCCAATCAGAGGTGTTTTTTTGGGTTTTTTTTTGTTTGTTTGTTTGTTTGTTTTTTTGAGCCTCTTGTAGCTGGCGATCACAAGGCCTCTTTGATCAGTCTTTCTCCATAATCCGCCCATTCAGGCACTTAGAGGACTTCTTTCCCTGGGGTCCTTTTCTGTAGATCAGCACATCAAGCACATAGAGGGCCCCCAAGCTGGGGTCCTACCCTGTACATCGGTGCATCAAGCACTTAAAGGCGCACCCTGCATGAGGTCCTACTCTGTAGTTCAATGTGTTAGGTGTTTAATGGGCCAACCTCTCTGTTGTTCAGCTGCAGATGCTGGTTTGTGGTGGGAGAGAGGCTTTGGTGATGGCTCCACCCCCTACACATGACTCAGCAGTATCGCCTTGCTTCCATGGCTTCCTTATTTTCCTCCACAGGCATTTCCCACCACAGTCTCCTCCCTCACACCCCTTCAATCTGTCTCTCTGCAGTGATCAGCCCTTGCCTGGGGAAAGCTCCACAACCCCTAAACTCCAGCACCCAGCCACTGCACCACATGTGTTTATATGGCTGTTGCAAGGACTGTCTGATTCTCATTCCACTTAGGTTGCAACAGATCAGCTGTTTCACTCTCAGTCTTAAATATTTCTCGTATGACTCAGACAATTGCCCCAGTGTGGGGATCGGACCCTTGCTTCAGTTCCCCCACCCACCAAGGGCAGGTCCAGTCCTACTAGCACTACTGTTTTCCCCCTAGTTCCTTCATCCTACTCAGTTTTGCTTGGGTCTACATATTCTTTTCTGCTGGTCAGGTACTCCTGTCTGCTCTCAGCTATTTTTCTACGTGCACTTCTGTGTCTGAAGGTGTATTCCTGATGCATCTGTGGTGTTTTCCTTCAAGATGGACTGGTTTGATTTCCCTGTTGTCCAGGGGATTCTTAAGAGTCTTTTCCAACATCACAGTTCCAAAGAATCAACACTGAGCTTTCTTTATAGTCCAGCTCTCACTTCCATACATGACTACTGGAAAAGCCATAGCTTTGACTAGACGGAACTTTGTTGGCAAAGTAATGCTTCTGCTTTTTAATACACTGTCTAGATTAGTTGTAATTTTTCTTCCAAGTAAAAAGCATCTTTTAATTTCATAGCTGCAGTCACCATCTGCAGAGATTTTGGAGCCCCAAAAAATAAAGTCTGTCATTGTACAAGTAAGGTCTTAGTGACCTGTGTAACCACAGTGGTGTAATAACTCACCTAGAGCTAGACATTGTGAAGTATGAAGTCAAGTGGACCTAAGGAAGCATTACTATGAACAAATGTAGTGGAGGTGATGGAATTTCAGCAAAGCTATATAAAATCTTAAAATATGGCGCTGCGCGCGCCCCCGCGCGGCCCGCTCTCCTCCCCCACCCCCGGCGCGGACGGGGTGGATCCGGCTCGCGGCCCTCCCCCGAGCGGCCGCGGCGGCGGCGGCCGGGCTGAATGAGAGGCGCCGACTGCTAGGGTCGCGGAGCACTAGCCGAGGCGGCGGCCAGACGGCGGGACGGGAGGCCGGCGCAGTCCTTCCAGCCTCCCGGGCGGCTGCCGCGGCTGCACAGAGGTTCCCCCACGGGTCCGATCAGACACTTGCAGAGCGGGGAGATCTGTCTGCAAATATCCGGGATTCCATTGCAGTATCGGATTAGGAATAATAATGTATTTGTGGTCTTGGACGTGAAGTAGTCAGTCTTCTGTTGCTATTAAATAGCGTCAGGGACTGATGTGGGAAGCATGGACCTAATGAACGGGCAGGCAAGCAATGTTAATATTGCTGCTACTGCTTCTGAGAAAAGTAGCAGTTCTGAATCATTAAGTGACAAAGGTTCTGAACTGAAGAAAAGTTTTGATGCTGTGGTATTTGATGTCCTTAAGGTTACACCAGAAGAATATGCGGGTCAGATAACACTAATGGATGTTCCAGTATTTAAGGCCATTCAACCGGATGAGCTTTCAAGTTGTGGATGGAATAAAACAGAAAAATACAGTTCTGCACCAAATACAGTTGCCTTCACAAGAAGATTTAATCATGTAAGCTTTTGGGTCGTTAGAGAAATTCTTCATGCTCAAACATTAAAAATTAGAGCAGAAGTTTTGAGCCACTATATTAAAACTGCTAAAAAGTTGTATGAGCTGAATAACCTTCATGCACTTATGGCAGTGGTTTCTGGCTTACAGAGTGCCCCAATTTTCAGATTGACTAAAACATGGGCTTTATTAAGTCGAAAAGACAAAACTACCTTTGAAAAACTAGAATATGTAATGAGTAAAGAAGATAATTACAAAAGACTCAGAGACTATATAAGTAGCTTAAAGATGACACCCTGCATTCCCTATTTAGGTATCTATCTGTCTGATTTAACATACATTGATTCAGCATATCCATCAACTGGCAGCATTCTAGAAAATGAGCAAAGATCAAACTTGATGAATAACATCCTTAGAATAATTTCTGATTTACAGCAGTCCTGTGAATATGATATCCCCATGTTGCCTCACGTCCAGAAATACCTGAACTCTGTTCAGTATATAGAAGAACTGCAAAAGTTTGTGGAAGATGATAATTACAAGCTTTCATTAAAGATAGAACCAGGGACAAGCACACCACGTTCTGCTGCTTCCAGGGAGGATTTAGTAGGTCCTGAAGTAGGAGCATCTCCACAAAGTGGAAGAAAAAGCATGGCAGCTGAAGGAGCCTTGCTACCACAGACACCGCCATCCCCTCGGAACCTGATTCAACATGGACATAGGAAGTGCCATAGCTTGGGTTACAATTTCATTCATAAAATGAACACAGCAGAATTTAAGAGTGCAACATTCCCAAATGCAGGGCCAAGACATCTATTAGATGATAGCGTCATGGAGCCCCATGCACCATCTCGAGGCCAAGCTGAAAGCTCTACTCTTTCTAGTGGAATATCAATAGGTAGCAGTGACGGCTCTGAACTAAGTGAAGAGACCTCATGGCCTGCTTTTGAAAGTTCTGCAGAATCAGAGGATTTGGCAGTACATTTATATCCAGGGGCTGTTACTATTCAAGGAGTCCTCAGGAGAAAAACTTTGTTAAAAGAAGGCAAGAAGCCTACAGTAGCGTCTTGGACAAAATATTGGGCAGCTTTGTGTGGGACGCAGCTTTTCTACTATGCTGCCAAATCTCTAAAGGCTACAGAAAGAAAACATTTTAAGTCAACATCAAATAAGAACATGTCTGTAGTAGGATGGATGGTGATGATGGCTGATGACCCAGAACATCCAGATCTCTTCTTGCTGACTGACTCTGAAAAAGGAAATTCATACAAGTTTCAAGCAGGCAGTAGGATGAATGCAATGCTGTGGTTTAAGCATTTGAGTGCAGCCTGCCAAAGCAACAAACAACAGGTTCCTACAAACTTGATGACTTTTGAGTAAACAATGTGATAAAGAACAAGGTGAACTATTGGCCTAAGTGAAAGCAAGGACCTGATGAAAGAGTGCCAGCTACAAACCAATCCTGTGCCAGGCAGAGCCCAGAGGCTCCAACTCAGCCTCTGGAGTCCTGAACCAAAAAAGCACTAATTTCAGGGAATGAAGTGAGATATTCCCAGAGAACACATTGGAGCTGTAAAACAAACTGCCATGGACCATGCTTCTTTTATCTCTGAACTGACCTGTGGAAACCACTGCCTTAATAGAATGAAAGGAAAACCACCATGAAACACCAAATAGTGCGTGTGAATCTCCTGGCGGTGCTGTGCTTGGAATAGATCGTAGCTAATTTGTATTTCTTTTAACTTTGTACTAATTTTGAAGGGGGGAATCGCCTTTTTTTAGATACACTTTAAAAGGAGAAACATATTTCTTATGGGTGACATCAGGAGCTGGTTTTGAACTGAAGTGTGAAGATGTTTCAGCTTAGTAGGGTTCTACCAGCCGCCTCTCCAAACGGTTTGCTTAAGCCTCCATGAGTCAGCGACCTCAACGCGCTTTCTCACAGCAAGAGTGTAGGAATTAGAAGTGTTAATAATATGAGTTGTTGGGGTTTGTTTGGGACTGGGGTTGGTGGTGGTGGGGGGGGTTGTTTTGTTTTGGATAGGGCAGATTTTTTTTTTTAAACACCAAACTTCTGAAATTTAAAAAAAAAAAAATCTTAAAATATGATGCTATTAGAGTGCAGCATTCATTATGCCAGCAACTTTGGAAAACTCAGCAGTGGTCACAGAACTGGAAAAGGTCAATTTTCATTCCAATCCCAAAGAAAGACAATACTAAACAATGTTCAAATTACCATACAATTGAGCCCATTTCATACGCTAGAAAGACTACGCTCAAAATCCTTCAAACTGGGTTTCAGTAGTACATAAATTTAGGACTTTCAGATGTACAAGCCAGATTTAGAAAAGGCAGAGGAACCAGAGATCAAATTTCCAACATTTGTTGGATCACAGAAAAAGCAAGGGAATTCCAGAAAAGCATCTACATCTTCCTCACTGACTACACTAAAGCCTTTGACTGTGTGGATCACAGAAAACTATGGAAAATTCTTAAAGAGATATGATACTTCATGTCTCACAGGCAAAAAAACAATACCAGACAAACTCACCTGTCTTGTGAGAAACCTGTATATTAGTCAAGAAGAAATAATTAGAACCAGACATGGAGAAATGAACTAGATCAAAACTGGGAAATAAGTACATCAATGCTGTATACTGTCACACTGCTTATTTAACTTATATGCAAAGTGTGTCTGAGTGTGTGCTAAGTCACTTCAGCTGTGTCTGACTCTTTGTGACCCCATGGACTGTGTAGTACACCAGGCTCCTCTGCCCATGGGATTCTTCAGGCAATAATACTGGAGTAGGTTGCCATTTCCTAATCCAGGGGATCTTCCAGACCCAAGGATCAAACCCATGTCTCTTATATCTTTTGCATTGGCAGGTGGGTTCTGTACCACTAGTGCCATTTGGAAAGCCCCATATGATAGCACATCATCCAAAATGCCAGACTGGATGAATCACAAGCTGGAATCAAGATTGTCAGGAGAAATATCAATAAGCTGAGATATGCAGATACCACTATAATGGCAGAAAATGAAGAGGAACTAAACAGCCCCTTGATGAGGGTGAAAGAGGAGTTAAAAAGCTGGCTTAAAACTCTATATACATAAAACAAAGTTCATGGTATCCATCTTGTCACTTCATGGCAAATAAAAGGGTAAAAAGTGGAAACAGTGATAGATGCTATTTTATTTGACTCCAAAATTGCTGTGGACATGATTGAAGCCCCAAAATTTAAAAAACACTTGCTCGTTGGAGGGAAAACTATTGAAAACCTAAGCAGCTTATGGAAAGCAGAACCATCACTTTGTCAACTAAGGTCCATCTAGTCAAACTATGGTTTTTCCTGTAGTTACGTACAGATGTGAGAACTGGACTATAAGGAAAGCTGAGCACCAAAGAATTTATGCTTTCAAATTGTGGTTCTGGAGAAGACTCTTGAGAGTCCCCTGGGCTGAGGGAGATCAAACCAGTTGATTCTAAAGGAAATGATCCCTGAGTATTGATTGGAAGGATTGACAATGAAGCTGAAAGTCCAATACTTTGGCCACCTGATGCGAAGAGCTGACTCATTAGAAAAGACTGATGCTGGGGAAGATTGAGGGCAAGAGAAGAAGGGGGTGACACAGGATGAGATGGTTGGATGGCATCATCAACTCATTGGAAATAAGTCTAAGCAAATTCCAGGTTACAGTGAAGGACGGGGAAGTCTGCTGTGATGAAGTCCATGCAGTTGCAAATTGTCAGACATGATGTAGTGACTGAACAACAGTGGTAGCTCTGTTTTTAGTTATGTACATGGAAAACTATAATTCAAAAAGATACATGTGCCCCAATGCTCATTGCAGCATTATTTAAAATAGCCAAGAATTGGAAGCAACCTAAATGTCCATCATTCCTTATGGATATCCTGATGGATAAGGAATATGTGGTAAATATATACAGTAGAATATTACTCAGTCATAAAAAGAATGAAATAATTCTATAATTGCAGAGACATGGATAGACCTTGAGATTATTATACTAAGTAAAGTAAGTCAAACAGAAATATGAATATTATATAACATCACTAACATGTGGAGTCCAAGGAGTGATACAAGTGAACTTATTTACAATACAGAAACAGATTCACAGAATTCAGAAACAAACTCATGGCTACCAAAGTGAAAAAAAATGGGAGGAGGGTCCTCAGTGCCTTTGCACTTGGCCACCCAGCTGAGGTGTTGAGAGTAGTCATTTCACTTTAGAAGCTCTGATCTGAAGTGCTGACTACAAAGCCTCTGCATGCCCCATCCTAGTGAAACTCCAGGAAGCACAAAGGAAAAAATAAAAGAGATAAAGCCCTAAGCCTTTAGAGTGGGAGAACTGACTCTAACACCCTAAACTACCAGAGAACACTTAACCTTAGGGAGTATGAAATAGTGAGAACTTGCACAAAGAAAACCACTTGAATATATGACCCAGTATCACCCAACCACTGGTAGCAAACTGTACAGGATACATTATCCAACAAACAAGGCAAAAATATGAACCTAATCATCAGCAGGCATTATTATCACCTCATTCAGCCCTGATCATCAGAGGAGGGGGAAAAAATGAACTCAGTTCAAATCCCAGCCTATACTAAGCTCACATAAACCATAGACCAACCTAGGGAGGGAAGAAACCGAAATAAAGAATTTAATCTTGAAGCCTGGCAAAAAGGAGACCTCAAACACAATAAGTTTTAAAAAATAATGAAAAGGCAGAAAAATACTGCACAAATAAAGGAACAAATTAGAAACACAGAAATCCAAGTAAATAGACAAACTACCTGAAAAAGAGTTCACAATAATGATAGTAAAGATGATCGAAAAATCTTGAAAAGAAAATGCTGAAAATGCAAGAGGCAATTAACAAAGATCTATAAGAATTAAAGAAGAGACATACAGAGACAAAGAGCACGAGTAAGAAAACTATATATACTCTAGAAAGAATCAATAGCAGAATATCTGAAGCAGAAGAACGGATCAGTGAGCTGGAAGATAAAAGGATGGAAATAACTATTGAAGAGCAGAATAAAGTAAAAGAAATGAAAAGAAATGAGGATAATCTCAGAGACCTCTTGGACAATATTAAACGCACCAACATTAGAGTTATAGGGGTCCCAGAAGAAGAAGAGAAAAAGAGTAGGAGAAAAGTTTTGAAGAGATTATAGTTGAAAATTCCACAACATGGTAAAGGAAATAGTCAATTGAATCCAAGAGGTTCAGACAGTCCCTTACAGGATAAACCCAAGCAGAAACATGCCAAGACACATACTAATCTAACAAAGATTAAACACAATGAAAGAGTATTAAAAGCAGCATGGGAGAAGCAACAAATAACATACAAGGGAAATCCCATACGTTTAATAGCTGACCTTTTAGCAGAAACTCTGCAGGCCAGAAGGGAATGGCAAGATATATTTAAAGTACTGAAAGGGGAAAATCTACAACCAAGATTAGTGGGCAAACCAAGGATCGAATTCAAAACTGATGGAGAAATCAAAAGCTTTTCTGACAAGCACAAGTTAAGAGAAATCAGTACCACCAAACCAGCTTTACAGCAAAGGTTAAAGGGATTTACTTACATAGTCAGGAAATAAAAGAGAAGAAAAAGATCTACAAAAACAAACACCAAACAATTAAGAAAATGTCAATTGGAACATATATATCAATAATTACTTTAAATGTAAATGCATTAAATGCTCCAACCAAAAGACACAGACTGACTAATGGACACAAAAGCAAGAAACATATAGGCCATCTACAAGCAACCCAGTTCAGACCTAAAGACATATGTAGAATGAAAATGAGAGGATGGAAAAACATATTCCATGCAAACAGAAAGCAAAAGAAAGCTGGAGTAGCAATCCTTATATCAGATAAAAATAGACCTTAAAATAAAGAAGATTGTAAGAGATAAGGAAGAACACTACATAATGATTCAGGGATCAATCCAAGAGGAAGACATAACAATTGAAAATATCTCTGTGCCCAACACAGGAGCACCTCAATACATAAGACAAACACAGACATAAAAGAAGAAATTAACAGTAACACAATAATAGTGGGAGATTTAACACCCCACTCACAGCAATGGACAAATCATCAAAACAGAAAATTAATAAGGAAACACAAGTCTTAAATGATACATTAGATGAGATGGATCTCCTTGATATCTTCAGGATAGTCCATCCAAATGCAGAAGGAAACACCTTCTCAAGTGCACATGGAACATTCTCCAGGATAGACCATGTGGTCTATCAAAAATCAAACCTCAGTAAATTTAAGAAAATTGAAAATTGTATCAAGCATCTTTTCTGACCACAATTCTATGAGACTAGATATCAATCACAAGGGGAAGAAAAACAACTGTAAAAAACTCAAACACATTTAGAGTAAGAAATATGTTTCTAAATAACCAACAGGTTACTGAAGAAATCAAAGGGAAATTAAAAAAAATCCTTAGAAACAAATGAGAATGAAAACAAGATGACTCAAAATCTACGAGATGCAACAAAAACAGTTCTAAGAGGGAAGTTTATAGCAATACAATCCTACCTCAAGAAACAAGAAAAACATCAAATAAACAACCTAACTTTACACCTAAAATAACTAGAAAAGAAGAACAAAATATCCCAAAATTAGTAGAAGGAAAGAAGTCATGAATTTCAGAGCAGAAACAAATAAAAAGAAATGAAAGAAATATTAGTAACGGTTAATAAAACTAAAAACTGATTCTTTGAAAAGATAAAATTGACAAGCCTTGAGCCAGAGTCATCAAGAAAAAAGAGAAAAATCATATGAACAAAATTAGAAGTGAAAAAGGAGAGGTTACAGCAGACAATGCAGAAATAAAGGATTATGAAAGAAAGTGAAAATAAAAGCCACTCAGTCATGACTGACTCTTTGCAACCCCATGGGCTATACAGTTCATGAACTTCTCCAGGCCAAAATACTGGAGTCAGAAGCCTTTCCCTTCTCCTGGAGATCTTCCCAACCCAGGGATTAGATACAGGTCTCCTCCATTGGAAGCAGATTCTTTATCAGCTGAGCCACAGTGGAAGCCCAAAAGTACTGATGTGGGCAGCCTATTACTTTTCCAGCAGATCTTCCTGACCCAGGAATTGAACCAGGGCCTTCTGCATTGCAGGCAGATTCTGCACCTATTGAGCTATCAGGGCATCCCACAAAGGATTATAAGAGATTATTCTTAACAACTATATGGCAATAAAATGGATAACCTTGAAGAAATGGACAGATTCTTAGAAAATTTCAATCTTGTGAAGAAATAGAAATTATGAACAACCCAATTATAAGCACTTAAATCAAAGCTATGATTAAAAATCCCCCCCACCCCACCCCAGAAAAAGAGCCCAGGACCAGATGGCTTCACAGGAGAATTTTATCAAACATTTAGAGAAGAGTTAACGCCTATCTTTCTAAAACTCTTTAAAAATTGGCAGAGGAAGAAACACATCCAAAATCATTCTATCAGGCCATCACGAACCTGATACCAAAACCAGAAAAAGACCACACACACACACACACACACACACACAACTACAGGCCAGTATCACTGATGAACATGGATGCAAAAAAAAATCCTCAACAAAATTTTAGCAAAGAGAATTCAGCAACACATTAAAAAGCTCATACACCATGATCAAATTGGATTTAATCCAGGGATGCAAGGATTATTCAATAAATGCAAATCAATCAATGTGAACACCATATTAACAAATTGAAGGATAAAGACCATATGATAACCTCAACAGATGCAGAAAAAGCCTTTGACAAAATTCATGATTAAAACTCTTCAAAACTTGGCACAGAAGGAACCTACCTCAATGTGGTAAAGGCCATATATGATAAGCCTACAGCAAACATTATTCTCAATGGTGAAAACCTGAAAGAATTCCCCCTGAGATCAAGAACAAGACAAGGGTTTCCAGTTGCACTGCTATTATTCAATATAGTTTGGAAGTCCTAGCTACAACAATCAGAGAAGACAAAGAAATAAAAGAATTCATATCAAAAAAGAAGTAAAGCTCTCACTGGTTGCAAATAACATGTTGCTAAACATAAAAAAACACTAAAGATACTATCAGAAAATTACTAGAGCTAATCAGTGAATTCAGCAAAATTGCAGGACACAAAATCAATGCACAGAAATGATCTATATAACAATGAAAAATCAGAACGAGAAATTAAGGAATTCATCACATTCACCATTGCAACCAAAAGAATCAAATATCTAGGAATCAAGTTACCTAAGGAGACAAAAGAATCGTATACAGAAAATAATGATGTTGATGAAAGAAAACAAAGATGACATAAACAGATGAAGAGATATTCCATGTTCCTGTGTAGGAAGAATCCATATTGTGAAAATGACTATACTACCGAATGCAATCTCCAGATTCAATGTGATCCCAATCAAATTACCAACGGCATTTTTTCACAGAACTAGAACGAAAGTTTCACAACTCATATGGAAACACAAAAGACTCCATCCAAATAGCCAAAGCAGTCTTGAGAAAGAAGAATGGAGCTTGAGGAATCAACTTTCCAGACTTCAGATTATGCTACAAAGTTACAGTCATCAAGACAGTACGGTACTGGCACAAAAACAGAAATATAGACCAATTGAACAGGATTGAAAGTCCAGAAATAAACCCATGCACCTATGAGTACCTTATTTTTGACAAAGGAGGCAAGAATATACAACTTGGCAAAGATAATTTTCTCAATATGTGTTGCTGGGAAAACTGGACATGTACATGCAAAGGAATGAAATTAGAACACTTCCTAACACCATACACAAAGATAAACTCAAAATGGATTAAAAACCTAAATGTAAGACCAGAAATTAGAAAACTCTTAAAGAAGAATATAGGCAGAACACTTGATGACATAAATCAAAGCAAGATCCTTTATGACTCACCTCCTAGAGTAATGGAAATAAAAATGAAAGTAAACAAGTGGGACCTGATTAAACTCAAGAGCTTTTGCATAGCAAAGGAAACTAGAAGAAAAGTGAAAAGATATCCCTCAGAATGGTAGAAAATAATAGCAAATTAAACAACTGACAAAGGATTAATTTCCAAAATATACAAACAACTCATACAACTCAATGCCAGAAAAACAAATAACTCAATCAAAAAGTGGGAAAACGACTTAATCAGATGTTTCTCCAAGTAAGGCATACAGATGGCTAACAAACACGTGAAAAGATGCTCAACATCGCTCCTTATTAGAGACATGTAAATCGAAACTACAGTGAGATATCTCCTTACACTGGGCAGAATGGTCATCATCATAAAATCTAAAAACAATAAATGCTAGAGAGGGTGTGGAGAAAAGGGAACACTCTTGCACTATTGGTGGGAATGTAAACTGATACAGCCACTATGGAAAAGTGTATGGAGATTCCTTAAAAAAACTAGGAATTAAACCATCATATGACTCAGCAATCCCACTCCTAGGCATATACTTTGAGGAAGCCAGAACTGAAAGAGATACATGTATTCCAATGTTCACTGCAGCACTATTTACAATAGCTAGAACATGGACACAACCTAGATGTCCATTGACAGATGAATCAATAAAGAAGTTGTTACATATACACAATGGAATATTACTCAGCCATTAAAAAGGAACACATTTGAGTCAGTTCTGATGAGGTGGATGAACCTAGAGCCTATTATACAAAGTGAAGTAAGTCAGAAAGAGAAAGATAATTATTGTTTACAATTATATATACAGAATCAAGAAAGGTGGTACAGAAGAATTTATTTGCAGGGCAGCAATGGAGAAACTGATGTAGAGTATAGAATATGGACATGGGGAGAGGGGAGGAGAGGGTGAAATATATGGAGAGAGTAACATGGAAACTTGCATTATCATATGTAAAATGAATAGCCAATGGGAATTTTCTGTATATCTCAGGGATCTCAAACAGGGCCTATGTATCAACCTAGAGGAGTGGATGGGAAGGGAGATTGGAGGGAAGTTCAAGAGAGAGAGTACATGTGTATACCTATGGTTGTTTCATGTTGAGATTTGATAGAAAACAGCAAAATTCTGTAAAGCAATTATGCTTCAATAAAAAAGAAATAAATATAAAAAAGAAAAATAGAATTTTTTTCAGATTAAGAAAGTACTAAATTTTTCACCAGTTGATCTGTACTACAAGAAAGGTTAAATAGACTAAAAGAACACAATACATGATTGAAAATGAAATCTTCAAGAAAATCTAAAGAACGCTGAAAATTATATACATAATAGAAAATTTAAAAGAATTTCTCTTTTTAATTTAGTTAAGCATATATAAAAGCTTAAAAATATTATAATATGTTTTGTAATAGATAGCACCTATGTAGCTCTACTATGACATCTATTATGAAGAGGTTGGAAGGTGGGCTAAATAAACCTAGACAGTAGCAAGACTTCTACATTCGGTGTGAAATGGTACAATCAACTCTGTATATACTGGGAGATTTAAAGGATATATATTGTAATTCCTAGAACTACCACTAAAAAATCTGTATAGTGAGACAGGTGAAAAATAATAAATAAGTTAAGATTTTATTTGAATATGTATTTAATAATTATAAACAAGGCAGAAAAAATGGGAAAAAAGTAATAATGACAACAACAATAATACTAGTAAAACTGTAGACCTAAATACAAAGATATAATAATTAAGTGTTCATTGACTAAGGACTCAGACTCAAAATTAGCCATAGATTATTAATATGGATTTAGAATGAAGAAATGAAAACTAATTCTATGTTGCCTGCAAAACCTACTTTAAAAACAAGTTGGTTAAAAGTCATGGAATGAAAAATAGATATTGCATGCAAACAGAAAACATTAAAAAAGGTGATAGTGGCTGCTTTAATGTCCTGTAAACTAGACTTCAACACACAGAGAACATCCAGAAATTGAAGCTGTATTTCATATGATAAAACATCAATACATTGAAGAATCTGTATCAAAAATACATAACTTTCAATATGAGAGCTTTAACTAGGTGAAGGACCAAAACAAATGCTTTTGATGTTTTGGGGATTAAAATATTTATCTCTTTCAAGGGAAAGCTTTGAGATGTTTGTGTAGATATACTGAAATCATGTGGGTAAAGATTTTAGAATTTCTTCACATTAAAGATGAGCCAAGGAAATTAAATAATATTTTAAATAATCTAACTAAATCTCCAGCCACAAAGACATTTTAAAGGAAGGAATAGGTAAACCTCAAATACATTTTCACCTTGGAAAGGTGTCTGGGACAAGCCTGAAAGAGGCTAGAGTCTTAAAACATAGGTTTACCTTCCTGTCTACATCTTCTCCGGTGGGTTTTTGAAAAGCTGGTATCTTTTGGAGCAATCAAATGTAAATTTTTTTCTTCCCTTAGATATAGAAATAACCTTAAGATGGAAGCTATACCCTTATAGGAACCCTTAACAAAAATAGTATTTGGAATTCAATAGTATGAGAGCTTGGGGTTAAGGGAAAGAACACTTGGTTAGCAGGACTGTGAGTTTTCCCAGCTCATCCACATATAACATACAGGACTGTGATAAAGGAGCTGAAGACTTTCTAAGTCTCATTTTTCTCATCTACAAAATGCAATTTATAAAGTATGTGGCTCAAGGTTTTCCCTGCCTCTGACCTTAGGGACTTTGTTTTATAAATACAGTAGAGAAGGACAAACACCATCAAGCAAGTAGCACACTTATTGGTTTATGTAGCAGAGAATTTGTAAACTGTTACCAGCACTAAAAGGTATTTTAAAAGTTATATAACTTGTTCATTTTTACATTTTATTGGCAAAGAAAAGAAATCATAAGCAAGCAGATTTGTTTACTTTGACAAATTGACAGAAGTTGTTTCATTTTTAGTTTTCCAGAAAGAGGAAAAATATCTCCATAGCTTCTATTTTTTAAATTGTTTATTTCAATGCCAGCACATCCTCAATAATGTGGAAAGAAAGCAGATTTAGGTTCACATTGAGTCTTTACTTATGCTGACACTTATATTTGCATAATAGAGCAACACAAAGCATTTATGTGTAAAACACATGAAAGATAGTGCTGATGGTAAGAATCCAGTTAAGTCTGACTCAGAATTTGCTTATTATTTCTAATTACTCCCAGAGACATACAATACTGAAGGAAATCACTAGACTTATTTTACAATGGTGGCAAATATCAAAATTATAAATATCTGATATTAATATTAAACATAAACACATTTTTATGTCCAACATGACATCCGTTCTATAAGATTCACTGGAAATAATTAAATGTTAAGGAAATATACTAACACATGATTTGAAAAAATTCTAATGGCAATTAAAGAAGATATTGATATTTATCTGCCTTAAAGTTAGATTGACACATTTACAAAGAATTTGCTACATGCAGCATCTGAGTTTGGATTTCACATTTAATGTTTATGAAATATAAAATATATACCAATTTTATGTTCATGCAGATCCTGGTTTCTCTAAAATATATATAGCTTAATAAAGAACAGGAATTATATTTTACTTAATAATCGAGATTCATTCATTTCTTTTAATGAATAAAAGTGCACATTTTCTTATTCTGTAAATGGCAATCTGTATTTTGGGCTATAATATGAAAACTTGAAATTATGTTGTCTTTAATGAAAACACATCTAAATAGTAACCATAATTTTAAAAATGATTGTAAAATTTTTCATTTGTTAAATATTTTTTTGTGTTAAATCACTTCAGTCATGTCCAACTGTTAGTGACACTAAGTACTATAACCCACCAGGCTCCTCTGTCCATGGGATTCTCCAGGCAAGAATACTGGAGTGGGTCACCATACTCTCCTCCCGGGCATCTTCCTGACTCAGGAGTTGAGCCTGCGTCTCTTACGTTTCCTGCGTTGGCAGTAGAACGCTTTACTACTAGCACCACCTGGGGAACTTACTAAGTATCAGCTTTTGAATAATGTTACTGCGTAGTTTTTTCTATTTTTTTTTTAAATTTCCTAGTTACTTTGACTAGAATTCATATCTGAACTTTCTTGCTAGGTCAATCAACTCTGTTTAAAATAATTGACCCAATTTAATCTGTGTTATAGTAATTATTGGAAGGACTGATGCTGAAGCTGAAGCTCCAGTACTTTGGCCACCTGATGCAAAGAACTGACTCATTTGAAAAGACCCCGATGCTGGTGGGAGGAGAAGGGGACAACAGAGGATGAGATGGTTGAATGGCATCACCGACTCAATGGGCATGAGTTTGAGGAAGCTCTGGGAGCTGGTGATGGACAGGGAAGCCTGGCATACTTCAGTCCATGGAGTTGCAAAGAGTTGGACATGACTGAGTGACTGAACTGAACTGAACGGATAGTAGTTATTAAGGGGACATTCCTCTAGTAATTTATAAATAAAAGAAATGATTGCTCCAAGACTTAAACTTGAACATCAACAGTTAAGAGTTATGAAGCATTCAGGAAAATGCATTGACTTTTAGTCCTGCAAGACTGGCATATAGCATGAAAGCCTGGGTAGCCAGCTAGTCTATAGCCTTCTGGTGAGGGAGGCTGCCCAAAGCAGGAGTTTGTTCACAAGTTACCCATGCCTTCTGTACTGAGACCACAGAGCAACATTCTAAGCAAGGCAGTCATCACACAATGAAGGTAAGAAAGCAAATGGCTTATGGAGAGAGACCATGTGGGAACTCCACCCAGAATGGCTGTTTTCTCCTAGTAAGTGGGAAATGTGAAGTAAGATGTAGTCACTTGTGCCAGGGGCTGTCTAGTGGAGCCAGAAGACGATTAAGAAGGTGGACATTAACCATGTCCTCACCAGGTGGAAACATGAATGTTTGAACTGTATCAAGTCACTGATATTCCAAGGACTATCCTAGAAAACCTGCAGCTTGTCATCATCACTGCCTTTGCCCTCTCTCTGATTATGGCCTTAGTGATCAGTTCTTCAACCAATACTGGCTTCTGCCTCCAGCTCCAATTAAAATTCTCTATAAAGTAAACCTCTCTCCTTTGCCTCTAAAAGATCCTGACTTTTACTTCCCAATAGGACACTGTTTCGGCTGCCAGCTATCTCTTAGTGACCAAATGGTAATTCTCTGCTTCCAAACAAACACTGTTTGTTTGATTATTACCTTCTAGGTTTATTTAGGTTGACTTAAGAAAGAGATCAGATTATGTGCTCTCTCTGGATGCTGATATGAGGACACTCAGAGACAACAGAAGTGTTAATGCTAGGTCACTAGTGTTATTCTTGGTCATGATAGACATTCAAGTTAATTGATATCAGCCACCAAAGTTTTCTTTGCTTGCAATCTCAAAATAAACCTACACACCTCATCACCTGTGGAAATCTGAGTATCTTTGCAACTTCAGTGAGCCAGTGCTAATAGAAAACTAAAACTCATTTCAATGCATCATCACCTCTATAAAAGGACTATACCTTTAAAAGAGTGGGATATTTAGTCTCAGGAACATAGTGGAAAGAAAGCCATAGAAGAAAATATTGGCAGTGTCCATCCTAACATGTCCCATGGGAGAGGAAGCCCAGCTCTGGGACAGCAAGTGTTCTTGCCCCATATAAAACCATCTCTGCTGTGATGCAGGAGATTCCATCATTTTTAGTATAAAGGCAGGACAGGTCAATTAATCTGAACACTCTATTCTTATTTTATGGCTTGTAAACAAGCTTAGATTATGCTTTTCTTTCTCAGGTACATGAGCCTATGAGAATAAAGTACATTAATGGGACATAAGTATTATCCTCTGTGCAGCAATAAATTTTCATTGTGAGTTGATAAATTGGTATTTTTATTTGTTTACATTTGAGTTATTTTGGTTAATAAAAATGAAACACTCAATGACTGTATATACTCTCAGACAAAATAAGGTTTCTAGGTCTATGGATCAGAACTAGGTTATTTTAAATTGACCATGGTGATGTGGTCCCTAGTGGGTGACTTAGTAGACTTTTAGGAGACAACAAGCACCCAGAAGTTTCATGGTCATGATCCTTGTGGGAAACCCTTCTCTGCCCATCTAAATTCCCACAGTCATAGCTTGAAGAGGGAGGAGTTCCCCACTGTTGTCACTGAAGAGGCAAATAGATGAGGCCCGCTGTTCCCCCAGACAGGTCGCTTTAGTGCTACCACTGTCTGCGTTGTCATCAGCATCTCATCCATCGCTGTATTCAGCGCCAACCTCCTTACTGGACTCTAACAAGTATAAGGAATTCCCAATCTAACACATGTGAAATAGTTCACATTTATGTAACATTTCAAGATGTTTCCTTTTGTTTTGTATCCCATCCCAAGCTTAAGGAGTTGCCATAGCTCTGTGTGTTCTCTAAACCCTGCTTTTCCACGTGCAATCCATCTTCTGTATCAGAATCACTGCTCTGTCTGTCAAAATGAAGAGCCTTCTGAGCTCTCAAGAGAATTCTAAGCATACTGAGTTAGATAAACATGACTCTCAAATGAGAATAACAACACACAGCACTAGTTCCTCGAATTCTGGGAGAATTAATGACATGATTTTCTTTCCCAAAGTTTTAGCCAATGGCTCCCACCTTGGCAGCCTATCTGAAGCACCTGGGGATATACCAACTACACACCAACTACATCAGAAGCTTTGGGAACAGAATTTTTAAAGCCCCTCTCCCCAATGATTTTAACATACATCCACAATGGAAAAACAACTATTCTAGCCTGTTTCTTTTTTCACTACTAATGTATGTTAACTCTTTCTCTGGGCATCGATGAGAAATTTAAGTGTGATCACTAGCTATTAAGAAATCTTAAATACATAAATTAAAACCACAAACACAGATTTTATTAGGAAAGTGTCTATTCATCATTGAAATATGCAAAGGGAAAAATAAAGCATTTGTCTGTAAATAAAGAGAAGTAAGTTATCTTGGCCCAATAATACTCAGTACCTCAGATGTTGCCTGAAAGTTGACCACTTTGGGGAATAAATAAATACCCTGGCCCTACAAATAAATTCTTACTTTTATATTGCTGTTTTGTTGATGAATATAGGTAAGTTCAGAATCTTAGAATGTTACAGATTTTCACTATCTGACACAATAGCTACTAGACACATGAGCTTATTTACATTTAAATTGATTAAAACTAAATAGAAAATTTTGTTTCTCCTGTGTCTAGTGGCTTACACAAAGCAGTGAAGTGATAAACCATTACCTATCATGTACATAAAACTCTACTGGACTGTGTTGTACACCCTTATAGTCTGTTCCAGTTTACAGATGAGGAAAGCAAAACACAGATTTAAAGGGCTTGCTCCATAATAGAAGAACCTAGAGAAGAACTAAATCCAAGTTCAATGTTCTGTATACTGTCATTATCATCATATTAATAATCAGCATGGTAGCCAAAATTATAGTAATAAGCCAGACTGTCCACTTAATGTGTTTACTTGTATTACTTTAATTCTTACAGAAGCCAAAAAGCTAGATAGTGATATTATACTTACTTTAGAAATGTGGTAGCAAGTGCTACAGAGGTTACTCAAGGATGTACAGCTATGTAGTGACAGAAATGGAATGACCATGTATATATAATCATGTATATATATGTCTATATATGTGTGTGTGTGTGTATGTGTATGTGAGGGGTATCAAATTATTACATAAGGCTTATATAAGAGATTTATTATATCAATAAAGCTTAAGCACATCTTAAAAACTATATTGCTATAATATATTTGAGGTGCTACCAGAGATAAAAAATTTTTATCCATTGTACTAGGCAATTGTTTAAATAGACCACTTAGAAACATTATGGTGATTTCATTTACTTAATCAATATAAGTGGAACAAAGAATCTGGCAACCAAGCCCCAACTAGGTTATTTTAAGGTGCTAACCTGCCATATATTTGATCAGCAGGCTCCCAAATAAAGTCCTTTCCTCATCTCAACACCTCATCTTGGATTCATTGAGTACATCAATTCAGTGAGAGGAATCAGCTTGGACTCCATAAAGGTCACCCTGAGCATGAAACGACAGATGTGTGTAACATACCTGGCACAAGATAAAGCAACCTGATGTTGTAGTATGAAAGGTGAAACAAGTTAATATAAAACCTCTAGGAAAGGGTGGAGAACAAGCTGGCAGAGGAATAGATGGACATAGAGTAGATCTCTCTTCATGGATGCATCAGGAATACACCTTCAGACACTGAAGTGCATGCAGAACACCAGCTGAGAGTGGGCAGGAGTACCTAACCACCAGAAAAAAATATATAGACCCAGACAAAATTCAGTTGGATGAAGGAACTAGGGGGAAAAACAGGAGTGTTGTTAGGACTGGACCTATCCTCGGTGGGTGGCAGAACTAAAGGAAAGGTCTGATCCTCACCTCGGGGCAATTGTCTGAGTCACAGGAGAAAGATTTAAGGCTGAGAGTGAAACAGCTGATCTGGGGCAGTCTAAATGGAATGAGAATCTGACAGTCCTTCCTGCAGCCATACATACCCCAGACAGGGACTCGGGTTCCCTGGAAAGCACAGTGGATGGGAGCTGGAGTTTGGGGATTATGGAGCGATCCCAGGGTGAGGGCTGCTGTTGACTGCAGAGAGACAGATGGAGGGGATGTGAGGAAGGAGATTGTGGTGGGAAATGCTTTTGGAGGAAAGCCAGGCAGTCATGGAAGCAAGGCGATACTGCTGAGTCACGCATAAGGGGTGGAGCCATCACCATAGCCTCTCTCTTCTCATATGTCAGCATCACAGCTGAACAATAGAGAGGCTGGCCCATCAGGTGCCTGATGCACCAAACTACGGAGTAGGACCCAAGTAGGACCTACTTCTAAGTAGGACTTAGAAGTCCTCTAAGTGCCTGAACAGAGAGAGCTAAGAGAAAGACTGGCCAAAGAGGCCTTCTGATTGCCAGCTATAAGAGGCTTGAGAAAAGACTCTGACAGGGCCGTAACTCCTGCCAAGGAGGCCGCAAGCCAAGCAACTGTGCACCTTCACGCTCAACTCTCAGTGGAGCAGAGCTGCCACAGGGAAAAAAGTCTTGCATCTATACATTCAGGGTTGCTTTGGTCCTATCTGACTCTGTGACATTGTAGACTGTGGCTTACCAGGCTTCTCTGACAGGGAGAGGCGTTCTCCAGTCAAGAATACTGGAGCATATTAGCCAATACTGGTTGCCATACCCTTCTAGAGCACTATATTTCTTGCTGCCCTAGCCGCCAACCCCTCTGAGTATCTGGTGCTGACAGAACCTCTGCAACCCAAGCAGCTGCGCCACCTCCAACACCTGGCCCTCACAGGGACAATCCCAAGTCCACCAGGGCAGCCTCAGGAGGAAAGTGCAGTGGACGACCCACATGCAGAGGTGGGAAGAAAACCACAGTTGAAACCCAGAGGCAAAATGGCTATGGAAGAATATCCAAAACCTTCCACCAGCTGCACAAGGTGCAGATTAAATCCACATGATCAACTAGGCAGATTCTATGTCTATGGAATATCTAAAAGGACATTGAGAGCTCCCATAAAAGAAAACACACTAGTTCTGATGTGGACACTAGAGGCAACTCAGCCCGCACAGCAGGTCTAGAGATCAGAAGAGTGTTGGAAAGCATCCTATGGAGGTAAGGTGGACTGTGACTCCCAGCGAGGGATAGGACTCAGACATCAGTCACTCAAGAAAAACGTTCATTATTCTTTTTCTTTTTGGATTAATGCCTCTTTATTAAGAATTCCAACACTAAACACATTATTCTTATGTTTTGACTTCTTTTATAGATTTTCTTGGATTTTTTTTTTCTTTTTTCCCTCTCCGTTGTAATGGTAGATTTTAATTGGCACTATGAAATCTAGTTAAGCTTTTGAGCTTTTTTTTCCTCAATCACATTTTCTATTGGTGTTATAAACCTCTGCTCCTATGTTCAGCTTTTGCAATTGAGTGGAGTTTTCAATTTTTTTTTAATTTTCTTCATTGTAACTTTAATTTTAAATTTTTGAATCTATTATTATTTTTTCTACATTTATTCCCTTGTTTGCTTTTCCTACTGCTCTTTTCCCCTTGCAGTTAATCTTTAATGTACGTAAATCTCCTTCATCTACCTCTATTCAACTTTGCATATCCATTCTTTCTTTCTTTTCATTCTTTCCTTTCCTCTCAACATATTTGTTAGCTTTATTTTCATTGCTTTATTTCACAATTGGCACCTTGCTTTAGAATTGCTTTCCAGTTTGTGATTTAGTTTTGTTCTGATAGATAGATTTTTTGGTTTCCTTGGTTCACTGGGTCAGTCTATTGTACATTTTATTTTTGTTGGACAGTTTTGATTTTGCTTATGGGTGTATAATGTTTATACTCAGCCACATGTTTTATTGTTGTTATAAACGTCTGCCTTTACATTGGGCTTGTGCAGCTCCGTGGAGTATTCCTTTTTTTTTCTTCTTCTTCTTTTTTCTTTCTTCTTCCTTTCTTTTACTTTCTCTCTTTTATCAACTCAATTTTTAATTTTTTAAAACTGTTATATTTTTCTACATTTATTACTTTGTCTGCCTTTCCTACTGTTCTTTTCCCCTTGCAGTGACTCTTTAATGTATATAAATCTTCTTCATCTATCTCTATTTATCTTTTCATATCTATCCTTTCTTTTTTCCTTTCTTTCCTTTCCTCTCAACATATTTGTTAGTTTTGTTTTCATTGCTTTATTCCCCACTTGGCACCTTGCTTTAGCTTTGTTTTTCAGTTTGTGCTTTAGTTAATTTTGTCCTTAAGTAGAAAATAAAATTTTTGATTTCCTTTATTTACCAAGTCAGTCTACTGTTCTTTATTTTTAATGGACTGTTTTGACTTTGCTCATGGGTATGTATGTGTGTGTGTGTGTGTGTGTGTGTGTGTGTGTGTGTGTGTGTATTCCATTATTTAATTATTTTTGGCTGATTTTGTAACTGCCATTTGTCTGGGGTTCATCTTCATTTTCTCATTTTTGGATATTTGTTTAATCTCACTTAATGCCATAACAAACCACTTGTGGAATCTTTGTTCCTGACCAGAGATCAAGCCCTGAGCATTTGGAGTGGGAGCACTGACTCCAGACCCTAGACTACCAGAGAACTAACCCTAGGGGGTATCAAATACTGAGAACTAACACAAACAAAATCACTTGAATAAAAGACCTGGCATCACCAATCATCAATGGAAAAACAAACCAACAAACAAAAACTCAGAACAAATCTCAGTCTATACAAACCTTACACAAATGACTGGACCAACCTTAGGAGAGCAGAAACCAAAAGGAAGAAATAATTCAACCTTGAAGCCTGGGGAAAGGAAACCTCAAACACAGTAAGCTAAGAAAAATAATGAAAAGACAGATAAGTACTACACAAATGAAGGAACAACCCAGAAACACAGAAGTTCAAATAAATGAAGAGGAAATAGGCAAACTACCTGAAAAAGAATTAAGAATAATGATAGTAAAGATGATCAAAAACCTTGAAAACAAAATGGAGGAAACTCAAGAATCAATTAACAGATTTAGAAGATTAAAGAATAAACATACAAAGACAAGAAACACAAGTAAGGACCTTAAAAATACTCTAGAAGAAATCAGTAGCAAAATATCTGAAAGAGAAGAATGAATCAGTGAGCTGGATGATAAAAATTACTTATGAAGAGAAGAATAAAGTAAAAAAGTGAAAAGAACTGAGGATAGTCTCAGAGACTTTTGGGACAATATCAATCGCACCAACATTCAAATTACAGGGATCCCAGAAGAAGAAGAGGAAAAGAAAGAGTATGAGAAAAATTCATACCCTTGACAATTTCCTCAACATGGAATAAGAAAAAGTGAATCAAGTCCAAGAGGCACAAAGAGTCCCATACAGGATAAACCCAAGGAGAAATGTGCCAAGATATATACTAATCAAACTAACAAAGACTAAAAACAAAGTAAGGATAGTAAAAGCAGCAAGGGAGAAGCAACATGTAACATACAAGGGAAACCCCATACACTTAACAGATGATCCTTCAGCAGAAACTCTTCAGGCCAGAAGGGGATGGCAGGATATATTTAAAGTATTGAAAGGGAAAAACCTACAACCAAGATTACAGTACCCAGCAAGGATTTCATTCAAAATTGATGGAGAAATAAAAAGGTTTTCAGACAGGCAAAAGTTAAGAGAATTCAGTACCACAAACCAGCTTTACAACAACTGGTAAAGGGACTAAATAAGTAAAGGGGTTAAATATGTAAAGAAATAGAAGAGAAGAAAAAAGATATACAAAATCAACACCAAACAATTAAGAAAATGGAAAAAGGAACATGCATATCAATAATTGCTTTAAATGAAAGTTGATTAAATGCTCCAACTAAAAGACATAGACAGGCT
The DNA here is from genome assembly GCA_007570785.1 of Antilocapra americana. Classification (NCBI taxonomy): domain Eukaryota; kingdom Metazoa; phylum Chordata; class Mammalia; order Artiodactyla; family Antilocapridae; genus Antilocapra; species Antilocapra americana. The sequence continues at coordinate 4,855,968 of ML661334.1, read as the reverse complement.
GAATGGATACAAAAACAAGATCCATATATATGCTGTCTACAAGAAACCGAGTTCAGAGCTAAAGACACATATAGACTGAAAGTGAGAGGATAGAAAAATATGTTAGAAGCAAATGGAAAGCAAAAGCAAGCTGGAGGAGCAATCCTCATATAAGACAAAGTAGACTTTAAAATAAAGAAGTTTGCAAGAGATAAGAAAGGACACTACATAATGATCCAGGGGTCAATCCAAGAGGAAGACATAACAATTATAAATATCTATGCATTCAACATAGGAGCACCTCAATAAATAAGACAAATGCTATCAGACATAAAAGGAGAAACAGAGTAAAACAATAATAGTAGGAGACTTTAACACCCCATTCACACCAATGGACATATCATCAAAGCAGAAAATTACTAAGGAAAAACAAGTCTTAAGTGATACTTTAGATGAGATGGATCTCCTTGATATCTTCAGGACATTCTATCCAAATGCAGAAGAATACACTTTCTTCTCAAGTGCACATGGAACATTCTCCAGGATAGACCACATCTTGGGTCACAAATAAAACCCCAATACATTTATGAAAATTGAGATTGTATCAAGCATCTTCTCCAACCACAACACTGTGAGACTGGATATCAATTACAAGAAAAAAAACTGTAAGAAACACAAACACATGGAGAATAAACAACATGTTTCTAAATAATCAATAAGTTACTGAAGAAATCAAAAAGGAAATAAAAAATTTCTAGAAATAAATGACAATGGAAAGATAACAACTCAATACCTATGGGTAGCAGTGAAAGTAGTCCTCAGAGGGAAGTTTATAGCAATATAATCCTACCTCCAGAAAATTTACACCTAAACAACTGGAAAAAGAAGAAAATAAAAAATGCTCCAAAACTAGTAGAAAGATAGAAATCATACATATCTGAACAGAAATAAATGTAAAAGAAATGAAAGAAACAATAGTAAAGATTAATAAAACTAAAAGTTGGTTCTTTGCAAAGATAAACAAAATTGGCAAAACTTTAGCCAGACTCATTAAGAAAAAAGAGAGAAGAATCAAATCAAAAAAATTACAAATGAAAAGGATAGGTAATGACAGACGATGCAGAAATACAACAGATTATAAGAGACCATTATTAACAACTATATGACAATAAAATGGATAACCTGGAAGAAATGGATAGGTTCTTAGAAAAGTTTAATCTTCCAAGACTGAACCAGGAAGAAATAGAAATTATGACCAACCCAATTACAAGCACTGAAATTGAAGCTGTCATCAAAAATATTCCAAAATACAAAAGCCCAGGACCAGATGGCTTCACAAGAGAATTCTATCAAACATTTAGAGACGAGCTAATGCCTATCTTTCTAAAACTCTTTCAAATTATTGCAGAGTAAGAAATACTTCCAAACTCATTCTATGAGGCCACCATACCCTGATACCAAACCAGACAAAGATAACACATAAAATAGAAAACTACAGGCCAATATCACTGATAAACATAGATCCAAAAATCCTCAACAAAATTTTATCAAGCAGAATTCAGCAACACATCAAAAACCTCATACACCATGATCAATTTGGGTTTATTCCGGGAATGCAAGGATTCTATATATGCAAATCAATCAATGTGATACACTATATTAACAAATTAAAAGATAGAAAGCATATGATAATCTCAATAGATGCAGAAAAAGCCTTTGAGAAAATTCATCATTCATTTATGATTAAAACTCTTCCAAAAATGGGCATAGAAAGAATCTCAATTAATATATTAAAGGCCATATATGATAAGCCTACAGCAAACATTATTCTCATTTGTGAAAAACTGAAAGCATTCCCCATAAGGTCAGCTATACTATCAAATGCAATCTACAGATTCAATGTGATCCCTATCAAATTACCAATGGCATTTTTCACAGAACTAGAAAGAAAATTTCCACAATTCATATGGAAACACAAAAGACCCTAAATAGTCAAAGCAGTCTTGAGAAAGAAAAATGGAGCTGGAGGAATCAACCTTTCTGACTTCAGATTGGATTACAAAGCTACAGTCATCAAGACAGTGTGGTACTGGCACAGAGACAGAAATACAGACCAATTGAATAATATAGAAAGCCCAGAAATACACCCATGCATCTATGGGTATCTTATTTTTGGCAAACAAGGCAAGAATATATAATGGGGCAAAGATAGTCTTTTCAATATGTGTTGCTTGGAAAACTGGACAGCTACATGTAAAAGAATGAAATTAGAACACTTCTTAACACCATACACAAAGATTAATTCAAACCAGATTAAAGACCTAAATGTACAACCAGAAATTAGAAAACTCTTAGAAGAAAACATTGGCAGAACACTTAATGACATAAATCAAAACAAGATCCTCTATCTCCCACCTCCTAAAGTAATGGAAATAAACACAAAAGTAAACAAGTGGGACCTGATTAAACTTAAGAACTTTTGCACAGCAAAGGAAACTATAAGCAAGGTGAAAAGACAGTCTTCAGAATGGTAGAAAATAATAGCAAATGAAACAACTGACAAAGGATTAATTTCCAAAATAGACAAGCAGTTCATACAACTCAATGCCAGAAAAACAAACAACCCAATCAAAAAGTGGGCAAAAGACTTAAACAGACATTTCTCCAAAGAAGACATACAGGTGGTTAATAAAAATATGAAAATATGCTCAACATTGCTCCTTATTAGAGAACTGCAAATCAAAACCACAATGAGGTATCATCTCACACCAGTCAGAATGGCCATCACCTAAAAGTCTACAAAAAATTAATACTGGAGAGGGTGTGGAAAAGAGAGATCTCTCTTACACTGTCAGTAGAAATGAAAACTGGTACAGCCACTATGGAGAACAGTGTGGAGATTCCTTAAAAAACTGGAAGTTAAACTGCCACATGACCCAGAAATCCCGCTGCTGGGCATATACCCCAAAGCGACCAGAACTGAAAGAGACACATGTATCTCAATGTTCATTGCAGTCCTATTCACAATAGCTAAGAGTGGGTGTGTTTTTGGTACAACTATACAGTAGAGAGATGGAAAGAAATTTTGCTTTTTTTTTAATAGGTGGAGCCCCAATATATTAATATGTATAGACTTTGTCAGTGCCATTAATAATGAACCTTCTCGTTTCTCCCCTGGATTGGAAGGTGATAGGCTTGAGTCAGCACATTTGGAGTCAAGTAGGAGAATATGGCTGAAAGTGCCCATATTAAATATACATATCTTTATTTAAATCATTTTTTTCACCGTAGTAACTAATGTCTGGGCTTCCCAGGTGGTTCAGTAGTGAAGAATCTGCCTGCCAATGCAGGAGCTGCATGAGTAGTTGGTTTGATCCCTGGGTCCGAAAGAGTCTCTGGAGGAGGAAATGGCAACCCACTCCAGTATTCCTGCTGGAATAATCCCAGGACAGAGGAACTGGGCAGACAAAGAGTCAGAGATGTCTGAGCAACTGAACATGCTTGAGCCTGAACTCTAAAATACTCATTATCTTCAACTATGCACCTTTTTTACCCTCTAGGCTTCATCTAAGGATAAATACCATTCTGCAAATGCCTTCACTAGTTTCCCAATCACCCAAGCTTCAAAGTATGTCTACCACCAGTTTCTTTTCCCTTTTGAATAAAAATAATCTGTTATCACAAACTTCTTTGGAGATGGCAGTCTAAGTATTCCTGCACTGGTTCAGTGAAAATAGAGCTCTGAATCAACCCCCAGTGATTCTCTTGCTTTTTTCCTCATGATCACAGGTTGGCTGCAGAAGCTTCAAGCATTAGGTCTCCTTTAACATTACCCAGAAGGAAAGAAAAAACCTTTCCTTGGGCTTTTTTATTTATTCAGAGGAAAAGAATCCTTCCTAGAAAACTCCCAGAAGGTTTTGCCTCAGATTCCATCACCAAGATTATCTTTTATGTCTAGTCTCTTACAGCAAGCAGTATCTGAGTCCTTTAGTTTTAGAGATTAGAGGTTTCTTCTACCAGCCAAGAACTGGGAGTTTGAGGAATAGTGAGGCTTCACCACACTTGCCAATTAGCCCACTAAATTATTAATGAGAAATCTGCCTTTCAATTTGTAGCAGTACTTTTATATATGTCACTTGTTCAGCTTCTTGTTGGTGTTGCCATCTGTTTCTTTTTGTTCCCGTAACTAGAACACTTGTCAGAGGGAAAAGAGAAGTCCTTTTAAATAAAGCATGTAAGCAATTCCTCTGACTTCCGTGTGAGCTACTAAAAAATCTGGAGAACCCCGATTACGGAACAGTATCACGTAGCTGGGAAGTGTAGCCGCCCCCCGCCCCCCTCGCCCGAGATATAGAAGAGTATCAGGAAGTTGACAGTGATTTTTGGTAGTACTTTGATTCAATATCTATTTAATCGATAAAATTTAAACCAGTAACACACTTGCATCCATGATGCTTAATACTGTCAATTCCTAAGAATGAGAAAATGTGAGCATGGAAAATGGAATGCCATTCATCTAGGAAACTGAATGCAGTTTCATTGAAGGGACTTTGTAGGAAGAAAAGAGAAAAAAATTCCTTTTTGCTATGCCCATAGAAATGTTTCTGCTGTGAGCGCTTGTTAGAGTGAATTGTAATCAAAAGATAAATAGAGTTTGTGATTATTCTCCAATAACTTTCAATATTGTCTCCATAGGAAAGTTCTGGGAAAACATCTGAACCAATCACATAGACCTTGTGACTGTATCTCCATGAGCTGCTTATGAAAAGAACTGTTTATAGGGTTAAACAGAGCAAACACAAAGCTTTTCTACCTTTACTTCTGAAAGAGTATTCTCAGTACTTGTTCACCCAGAAGAAAATTAAATATTTAAATGACTTTAACATTCAAAAGCAACTTAAGATGAATTAAATTACACTGGTAGTAACTTATACTTATGTAGCACTTTCTGTTTTTCCAAGTCCTTTGAAATACGTTGTCTCTCATTTGCTGCAACAATAATCTACTAAGTTACTTGTACAAGCGAGTGTAGACCATCCCCCCACCCAACGAATCTCCAGGACTCATGTACCTTCCTTCTCTGTACATCTGACCTCAACAGAGGAAATTATGGCCACAAGCAGACCAATCCCACATGAGCCATATCTACATGGACTCCCATTGTGAGTATCACTGTCATTTTGCCAGCTGAGTGGCCCCTAACTTGCCACAAAACACCCCAGCCCCTTGAGACCAGAAGCGAAAACAGGGCTCCCTTCCATTGACAGTTTTGACAGTTCTCCTATTTTGCTGTGACCTCACCAATATGGTGATAGTCGCCCTAGTTTGGAAAATAATGTCATTGCCATTTAGAAACATTAATTATAAAGAATTTGTGTATATAAACCATTACAAATGTGTGTTGTCCCTGTGAAATGAGAAATTCTCACTTATAATTACCATCAAGTCATTTATTTTCATGCCACACACAATAGGAACAGAGATTTTAATATGAGAAAATAAAAATACATAAGTCTCTGTTGCTCTAATTTAAAGTATTTCTGTAATGTTCACAGTGACCCTTTTGGCAGGAAGCAGTCTTTTCTTCAGGTCTGTTACTATAGTCACCATATCACCAAACAGTGTCAGGATCATAACCTTACATGCATTTTATAGAAATAGTGTTTTAAGAAATATCTTTGAGCTCCCAAAGTAGGTAGACCACCAAAAAGAAACCTTTTTTCTTTCATATGAAAACTTGGAAACGCTCCTGATCTGTATCAAGGCATTTGATCTGGATCCAATCTAATATACTCAGGTTAGCTTTTCCATAGACTGCAAAAACTTGAAAGTATTAGTTGCTGGAAAGTTCAGAAAAAAAGTATAAATAAAATTTCCCTTAAAGTTTTACCTAAGAAGATATGTGCAATAATTATGCTATTTTAACTTTACTAAGTTTAGTTACTTGATATATAGATATAGACTTAGCTCCTCATATCTGTGACCAGGTTAGAATATTTTTATAACAGTTTGTTTTCCTTATAAATGGGTAAAAAGTGCAAAGTCTGTACTATTAACTTCAAGTATGTTGGTAATTTTAATAATGGAACAAAATGATCATTTAGTTCAACTACTATGCTGATGCCTTTGTGAATAATAAAGTTTATTTAAGGGAGGTGATCATTAACAACTTGTTTCTCAGTCACTAAGTCATAGCTGATTGTTTGCGATCCCATTAACAACTATAAATAAATAACTTATGTCATGTGTTTTGCGATTTGAAATGCTGTCAATGCAATAATCAACAATCAAATTATATTATATATAAAAATGGTTTTTATTTGAGCCAAGTTGAGGACTATAGCCTGGGAGAGACGTAGATTCAAGAAGCACGTGAATTGTCTTCTGCTAAACCACACAACAAGGGGAGCTTATAAAAGCAAAGAAAAACAAAATAATATATGCTGTTTGTCAAGAATTAAGATGAGAGCTGGCAAGAAGGCAGGACGCTTAATAAACCAGAATTGGGTGGGGTCTACAATGGTTGCATAATTACAAGGGGAGTGCATGAGTCCATGAAGTTGGAGGTGGCAGCTGCTGAAAGACATTGTTTCAAGAACGACTGATGCAGTTTGATACAGTGCAGAAAATTCAAGGTCTCAGTCAGGCAGAATGTGTCTGAAAACACAGTCACAGTGGCCAGCTGGCTTCATTTTGGATGCCTGAATCACAGTTACTCAATTTTTAAAATTCTTTTAAAAACACTATTAATTGAAGTATTGATTTACAATATTATATTTATAATATCAAAACTCAGGTGTATAGCACTTTCAGTTAAATATATATATTTATATTATATATATATATATAATTTTCATATTCCATTATAGATTATTATATAATGTTACATTATGTTATTAAACTCACCATTATGTTATACAGTAGATCCTTGCTGGATTTTAAATGCATTCTTTTTTTTGATGGTTAAAGCAGATCTACAATGCATGTTTAATATGCCACAAACAGGCTATTTTGATTAGCCTAAAGTTCAAATCAACTCATGTGTATACCAGACTGACTTATCTACACCTCAATTTGTGAAAACTTCTTCCATCAATGGGCATATGTATGTATATATCTCAACTCATTTCATCCACACAAACTGGAATTAGTTGGTTTAGATGAGTTTTCTGTTATATGACCTCTCAAAACAAATATTTGAAAATCTTTTGTATTCAGTTCAGTTCAGTTGTACAGTCGTGATGGTCTCTTTGCGACCTCATGGACTGCAGCGCACCAGGCTTCCCTGTCCATCACCAACTCCCAGAACCTACTCAAACTCATGTCCATTGAGTCGGAAATGCCATCCAACCATCTCCTCCTCTGTTGTCCCCTTCTCTTCCAGCCTTCAATCTTTTCCAGCATCAGGGTCTTTTCAAATGAGTCAGTTCTTTGCATTAGGTGGCTAAAGTACTGAAGTTTCAGCTTCAGCATCAGTCCTTCCAATGCATATGCAGAACTGATTTCCTTTAGGATTGACTGGCTTTATCTCCTTGCAGTCCAACAGACTCTCAAGAGTCTTCCCCAGCACCACAGTTCAAAAGCATCAAATCTTCACTTTCTTTTTTTTCGTCAGATGAATATTTTTAATTTTTTAATATAAATGTATTTATTTTAATGTAGGCTAATTACTTCACAGTATTGTAGTGGTTTTGCCATACATTGACATGGATTCACCACTGGTGTACATGTGTTAGCTATCCTGAATCCCCCTCCTACACCCCTTCCCATCTCATCCCTCTGGGTCATCCCAGTGCACCATCCCTGAGCACCCCATCTCATGCATCAACCTGGACTGGTGATCCATTTCACATATGATGATATACATGTTTCAATGCCATTCTCCCAAATCATCCCACCCTCGCCCTCTCCCATAGAGTCCAAAAGACATTTCTATACATCTGTGTCTCTTTTGCTGTCTCACATATAGGGTTAATGTTACCATCTTTCTAGATTCCACATATGTTAGTATATTGTACTGGTGTTTTTTTCCTTTCTGGGTTACTTCACTCTGTATAATAGGCTCCAGTTTCATCCACCTCATTAGAACTAATTCAAATGCATTCTTTTTAATGGCTGAGTAATATTCCATTGTGTATATGTACCACAGCTTTCTTATCCATTCATCTGCTGATGGACATCTAGGTTGCTTCCATGTCCTGGCTATTAGAAACAGTGCTACAAAGAACATTGGGGTCCACATATCTCTTTCAATTCTGGTTTTCTCGATGTGTATGCCCAGCAGTGGGATTGCTGGGTCATATGGCAGTTCTACTTCCAGTTTTTTAAGGAATCTCCACACTGTTCTCCATAGTGGCTGTGCTACTTTTCATTCCCACCAACAGTGTCATAGGGTTCTGTTTTCTCCACACCCTCTCCAGCATTTATTGCTTGTAGACTTTTGGATGGCAGCCATTCTGATTGGCATGAAATGGTACCTCCTTGTGGCTTTGATCTGCATTTTTCTGATAGTGAGTGCTGTTGAGCAATTTTTCATGTGTTTGTTATCCATCTGTATGTCTTCTTTGGAGAAATGTCTGTTTAGTTCTTTGGCCCATTTTTTGATTAGGTCATTTATTTTCCTGGAATTGAGCTGCAGGAGTTGCTTGCACATTTTTGAGATTTGTCAATTTGTTCATTTGCCATTATTTTCTCCCATTCTGAAGGCTGTCTTTTTACCTTGCTTATAGTTTCCTTTGTTGTGCAAAAGCTTTTAAGTTTAATTAGGTCCCATTTGTTTATTTTTCCTTTTATTTCCAATACTATAAGAGGTGGGTCATAGTGATCCTGCTGTGATTTATGTCAGCGAGTGTTTTGCCTATGTTTTCTTCTAGGAGTTTTATAGTTTCTGGTCTTATGTGTAGATCTTTAATCCATTTTGAGTTTATTTTTGTGTATGGTGTTAGAAAGTGTTTTAGTTTCATTCTTTTCCAAGTGGTTGACCAGTTTTCCTAGCACCACTTGTGAAAGAGATTGCCTTTTCTCCATTGTATATTCCTGCTTCCATTGTTGAAGATAAGGTGTCCATAGGTGCTTGGATTTATCTCTGGGTTTTCTATTTTGTTCCATTGATCTATATGTCTGTCTTTGTGCCAGTACCATACTGTCTTGATGACTGTGGCTTTGTAGTAGAGCATGAAGTCAGGCAGGTTGATTCCTCCAATTCCATTCTTCTTTCTCAAGATTGCTTTGACTATTCGAGGCTTTTTGAATTTCCATACAAATTGTGAAATTATTTGTTTTAGTTCTGTGAAAAATATCGTTGGTGGCTTGATAGGGATTGCATTGAATCTACAGATTGCTCTAGGTAGTATACTCATTTTCACTATATTAATTCTTCCAATCCATCAACATGGTATATTTCTCCATCTTTTTGTGTCCTCTTTGATTTCTTTCATCAGCATATTATAGTTTTGTATATATAGATCTTTTGTTTCTTTAGGTAGATACATTCCTATTTTATTAATTTCATTGCAGTGGTGAATGGAATTGTTTCCTTAATTTCTCTTTCTGTTTTCTTATTGTTAATGTATTGGAATGCAAGGGATTTCTCTATGTTAATTTTATATTCTGCAACTTTACTATATTCATTGATTAGCTCTAGTAATTTTCTGGTGGAGTCTTTAGGGTTTTCCATATAGAGGGTCATGTCATCTGCAAACAGTGAGAGTTTTACTTCTTCTTTTCCGATCTGGATTCCTTTTATTTCTTTTTCTGCTCTGATTGCTGTGGCCCAAACTTCCAAAACTATGTTGAATAGTAGTGGTTAGAGCAGGCACCCTTGTCTTGTTCCTGACTTTAGGGGAAATGCTTTCAGTTTTTCACCATTGAGGATAATGTTTGCTGTGGGTTTGACATATATAGCTTTTATTATGTTGAGGTGTGTTTCTTCTATTCCTGCTTTCTGAAGGGTTTTTATCATAAATGGATGTTGAATTTTGTCTAAGGCTTTATTTGCATCTATTGATATAATCCTATGGTTTTTATTTTTCAGTTTGTTAATGTGGTGTATTGTGTTGATTGATCTGTGAATATTGAAGAATCCTAGCATCCCTGGGATAAAGCCCACTTGGTCATGATGTATGATCTTTTTAGTATGTTGTGGGATTCTGTTTGTTAGAATTTTTTTTAAGGATTTTTGCATCTATGGTCATCAGTGATTTTGGCCTGTAGTTTTCTTTTTTGTGTGTCATCTTTGTCTGGTTTTGGTATTAGGGTGATGGTGGCCTCATAGAATGAGTTTGGAAGTTTACCTTCCTCTGCAATTTTCTAGAAGAGTTTGAGTAGGATAGGTGTTAGCTCTTCTCTAAATTTTTGGTAGAATTCAGCTTTGAAGCCATCTGGTCCTGGGATTTGTTTGCTTGCTGGAAGATTTCTGATTACAGTTTCAACTTCCATGTTTGTGATGGGGCTGTCCAACTCTCACATCCATGCGTGCCTACTGGAAAAACCATAGCTTTGACTAGACAGATCTTTGTTGCAATGTAACGTCTCTGCATTTTAATATGCTGTCTAGTTTGGTCATTGCTTTTCTTCCAAGGAGCAAGTGTCTTTTAATTTCATGGCTGCAGTCACCATCTGCAGTTATTTTAGAACCCCACAAAATAGAGTCTGTCACTGTTTCCATTGTTACCCCATCTATTTGCCATGAATTGATTGGCCCTTAGTTTTCTGAATGTTGAATTTTAAGCCAACATTTTCACCCTCCTTTTTCACTTTCATCAGAGGCTTTTTAGTTCTTCACTTTGCCCTAAGGGAGGTATCATCTGTGTATCTAAGGTTATTGATATTTCTCCTAGCAATCTTGAGTCCAGCTTATGCTTCATCCAGCATGAAATTCCACATGATGTATTCTTCATATTAGTTAAATAAGCAGGGAGACAATATATAGCCTTTTACTACTTTCTGATTTGGAACCAGTCTGTTGTTTCATGACAAGTTCTAACTGTTGCTTCTTGACCTGCATACAGATTTCTTTGGAAGAAGGTCAGGTCTTCTAGTGTTCCCACCTCCTTAAGAATTTTCCACAGTTTTCTGTGATTCACACGGTCAAAGTCTTTGGAATAGTCAATAAAGCAAAAGCAGATGTTTTTTCTAGAACTCTCTTGCCTCTTTAATGATCCAATGGATGCTGACAATTTGATCTCTGGTTCTTCTGTCTTTTCTAAACCCAGTTTGAACATTGGGAAGTTCATGGTTCATGTACTGCTGAAGCCTGGCTTGGAGAATTTTGAGCATTAATTTGCTAGCATGTGAGATGACTGCAACTGAGCATCCTTTGTCATTGTCTTTCTTTGGGATTGGAATGAAAACTGACCTTTCCAGTCCTGTGGCCTCTGTTGAGTTTTCAAAATTTGCTGGCATATGAAATGCAACACTTCCACAGCATCATCTTTTAGGATTTGAAATAGCTCGACTGGAATTCCATCACCTCTACTAGCTTTGTTTTTAGTGATGCTTCTTTCATAAGGCCCATTTGTCTTTGCATTCCTGGATGTCTGGTTCTAGGTGAGGGAACATACCATCATGGTTATCTGGTATAACCATGAATGTCTTCTTTGCATAGTTCTTCTGTGTATTCTTTCCACCTCTTCTTAGTAGCTTCTGCTGCTGTTAGGTCTATGCCATTTCTGTCCTTTATTATGCCCATCATTGCATGAAATGTTCCATCATTGCATGAAAAATTTATATCTTTAATTTTTTTGGAGAGATCTCTAGTCTTTCCCATTCTATTGTTGTCCTCTATTTCTTTACACTGATCACTGAGGAAAACTTTCTTAGTTCTCCTTGCTGTTCTTTTTTTGTTTGTTTGTTTGTTTGTTTGTTTTTTGTTTTTTAAAGACGTTAGTTTTTTTTTTTTTATAGTTTTTGCCATACATTGTCATGATATCACCATGGGTTTACATATGCTTCCCCTCCAGAACCCCCCTCCCTCCTCTCTCCTCCCTGGGAAATCTCGCTGCACCAGTCCCGAGCATCAATCCTGGGCTGGCGATTGATTAGACACATGACAATTAACATGCTTCAATGCCCTTCTCCCATATCATCCCACCCTTACCCTCATCCACAAAGTCCACGAGTCTATTCTATACATCTGCGTTCCTTTTGTTGTCTCCCATGTTGGGTTCTCGTTACTGTCTTTCTAAATTCCATATATATGCGTTAATATACTGTATTGTTGTTTTTGCTTCTGGCTTACTTCACTCTGGATAATGGGTTCCAGTTTCGTCCATCTGAGTAGAATTGCTTCAAATGAATTTTTTTTTAATGCTGAGTAATATTCCATTGTGTATATGTACCACAGCTTTCTTATCCATTCATCAGTTGATGGGCATCTAGGTTGCTTCCATGTCTTAGCTATTGTAAACAATGCAGCGATGAACATTGGGGTACACGTGGCTCTTTCAATTCTGGTTTCCTCAGTGTATATGCCCAGCAGTGGGATTGCCAGGTCATATGGCAGGTCTATTTGCAGCTTTTTAAAGAACCTCCACACTGTTTTCCATAGTGGCTGTACTAGTTTGCATTCCCACCAACAGTGTATGAGGGTTCCCTTTTCTCCACATCCTCTCCAGCATTTATTGCTTGTAGACTTTTGGATGGCAGCCATTCTGACTGGTGTAAAGTGGTACCTCATTGTGGTTTTGATTTGCATTTCTCTGATAATGAGTGATGTTGAGCATCTTTTCATGTGTTTGTTAGCCATTTTTATATCTTCTTTGGAGAAATGTCTGTTAAGTTCTTTGGCCCACTTTTTAATTGGGTTGTTTATTTTTCTAGAATGGAGCTGCAGGAGTTGTTTGTAAATTTTTGAGATTAATTGTTTGTCTGTTGCTTCATTGGCTATTATTTTCTCCCATTCTGAAGGCTGTCTTTTCACCTTGCTTATAGTTTCCTTTGTTGTGCAAAAGCTTTTAATTTTAATTAGGTCCCATTTGTTTATTCGTGTTTTTATTTCCAATATTCTGGGAGGTGGGTCATGGAGTATCCCGCTTTGGATTATAGCAGAGAGTGTTTTGCCTATGTTATCCTCTAGGAGTTTTATAGTTTCTGGTCTTATGCTTAGATCTTTGATCCATTTTGAGTTTATCTTTGTGTATGGTGTTAGAAAGTGATCTAGTTTCATTCTTTTACAAGTGGCTGTCCAGTTTTCCCAGCACCACTTGTTAAAGAGGTTGTCTTTTCTCCATTGTATATTCTTGCCTCCTTTGTCAAAGATAAGGTGTCCATAGATGCGTGGATTTATCTCTGGGCTTTCTATTCTGTTCCATTGATCTATGTTTCTGTCTTTGTGCCAGTACCATACTGTCTTAATGACTGTGGATTTGTAGTATAGCCTAAAGTCAGGTAGGTTGATTCCGCCAGTTCCATTCTTCTTTCTCAAGATTGCTTTGGCTATACGAGGTTTTTTGTATTTCCATACAAATTGAGAAATTATTTGTTCTAATTCTTTGAAGAAGACCTCTGGTAGCTTGATAGGAATTGCATTGAATCTATAGATTGCTTTAGGTAGTATACTCATTTTCACTATATTGATTCTTCCAATCCATGAGCACGGTACATTTCTCCATCTGTTTGTGTCCTCCTTGATTTCTTTCATCAGTGTTCTATAGTTTTCTATATACAAGTCTTTTGATTCTTTAGGTAGAAATACTCCTAAGTATTTTATTCTTTTTGTTTCGATGGTGAATGGGATTGTTTCCTTAATTTCTCTTTCTGATTTCTCACTGTTAGTGTATAGGAATGCCAGGGATTTCTGTGTGTTGATTTTGTATCCTGAAACTTTGCTATATTCACTGATTAGCTCTAGTAATTTTCTCGTAGAGTCTTTAGGGTTTTCAATATAGAGGATCATGTCATCTGCAAACAGAGAGAGTTTTACTTCTTCTTTTCCAATCTGGATTCCTTTGATTTCTTTATCTGCTCTGATTGCTGTGGCCAAAACTTCCAAAACTATGTTGAATAGTAGTGGTGAGAGTGGGCACCCTTGTCTTGTCCCTGATTTCAGGGGGAATGCTTCCAGTTTTTCACCATTGAGGATAATGTTTGCTGTGGGTTTGTCATATATAGCTTTTATTATGTTGAGGTATGTTCCTTCTATTCCTACTTTTTGGAAGGTTTTTATCATAAATGGATGTTGAATTTTGTCAAAGGCTTTCTCTGCATCTATTGAGATAATCATGTGATTTTTATTTTTCAATTTGTTAATGTGGTGTATTACATTGATCGATTTACAAATATTGAAGAATCCTTGCATCCCTGGAATAAAGCCTACTTGATCATGATGTATGATCTTTTTGATGTGTTGTTGGATTCTATTTGCTAGAATTTTGTTGAGGATTTTTGCATCTAAGTTCATCAGTGATATTGGCCTGTAGTTTTCTTTTTTTGTGGCATCTTTGTCGGGTTTTGGAATTAGGGTGATGGTGGCCTCATAGAATGAGTTTGGAAGTTTACCTTCCTCTGCAATTTTCTGGAAGAGTTTGAGTAGAATAGGTGTTAGCTCTTCTCTAAATTTTTGGTAGAATTCAGCTGTGAAGCCATCTGGTCCTGGGCTTTTGTTTTTTGGAAGATTTCTGATTACGGTTTCAATTTCCGTGCTTGTGATGGGTCTATTAATATTATCTATCTCTTCCTGGTTTAGTCTTGGAAAGTTATACTTTTCTAGGAATTTGTCCATTTCATCCAAATTGTCCAGTTTATTTGCATATAGTTGCTGATAATAGTCTCTTATGATCCTTTGTATTTCTGTGTTTTCTGTTGTGATCTCTCCGTTTTCATTTCTAATTCTGTTGATTTGGTTCTTCTCCCTTTGTTTCTTGATGAGTCTGGCTAACGGTTTGTCAATTTTATTTATCTTCTCAAAGAACCAGCTTTTGGCTTGGTTGATTTTTGCTATGGTCACTTTTGATTCCTTTGCATTTATTTCTGCCCTGATCTTTAAGATTTCTTTCCTTCTACTAGACCTGGGCTTCTGCATCTCTTCCCTTTCTAGTTGCTTTAGGTGTATAGTAAGGTCATTTATTTGATTTTTTTCTTGTTTTCTGAGGTGAGCTTGTATTGCTATGAACTTTCCCCTTAGCATTGCTTTCACAGTGTCCCATAGGTTTTGAGCTGTTGTGTTTTCATTTTCATTCGTTTCCATGCATAACTGAATTTCATTTTTAATTTCTTCTGCGATTTGTTGGTTATTCAGCAGTGTGTTGTTGAGCCTCCATATGTTGGAAGTTTTGAAAGGTTTTCTCCTGTAGTTGATATCTAATCTCACTGCATTGTGGTCAGAAAAGATGCTTGGGATGATTTCAATATTTTTGAATTTATCAAGGTTAGATTTATGGCCCAGGATGTGATCTATCCTGGAGAAGGTCTCGTGTGCACTTGAGAAAAAGGTGAAATTCCTTGTTTTGGGGTGGAATGACCTATAGATATCAATTAGGTCTAGTTGGTCTATTGTTTCATTTAAAGTTTGAATTTCCTTGTTACTTTTCTGTCTAGTTGATCTATCCATTGGTGTGAGTGGTGTATTAAAGTCTCCTGCTATTATTGTGTTGTTGTTGACTTCCCCTTTCATATTTGTTAGCATTTGCCTTACATATTGTGGAGCTCCTATGTTAGGTGCATAAATATTTATAATTGTTATTTCTTCTTCCTCGATTGATCCTTTGATCATTATGTAATGTCCATCTTTATCTCTTTTCACTGCCTTTATTTTAAAGTCTACTTTATCAGATATGAGTATTGCCACTCCTGCTTTCTTTTGGTCTTTATTTGCATGGAATATCTTTTTCCAGCCTTTAACTTTCAGTCTATATGTGTCCCTAGGTTTGAGGTGGGTCTCTTGTAGACAACATATATAGGGGTCTTGTTTCTGTATCCAATCGGCCAATCTTTGTCTTTTGGTTGGGGCATTCAGCCCGTTTACATTTAAGGTAATTATTGATAAGTATGATCCCGCTGCCATTTATTTTATTGTTTTGGGTTCCAGATTATCTATCCCATCAGTGTTTCCTATCTAGGAAAGATCCTTTAGCATTCGTTGGAGGGCTGGTTTGGTGTTGCTGAATTCTCTCAGTTTCTGCTTGTCTGAGAAAATTTTGAATTCTCCTTCAAATTTGAATGAGATCCTTGCTGGGTACAGTAGTCGGGGTTGTAGATTGTTTTCTTCCATGACTTTAAGTATGTTTTGCCATTCCCTTCTGGCCTGAAGCGTTTCTGTTGAGAGATCAGCTGTTATCCTTATGGGATTCCCCTTGTGAGTTATCTTTTGCTTCTCCCTTGCTGCTTTTAATATTTGGTCTTTGTATTTGATATTTGCCAATTTGATTAATATGTGTCTTGGGGTGTCCCGCTTGGGGTTCATTCTATTTGGGATTCTCTGTGTTTCTTGGACCTGAGTGGCTATTTGCTTCCCCAGTTTAGGGAAGTTTTCTACAATTATCTCTTCAAGAATTTTCTGATGGTCTTTCTTTTTGTCTTCTTCTTCTGGGACTCCTATGATTCGAATATTGGTGCGTTTAATATTGTCCCAGAGGTCTCTAAGATTGTCTTCATTTCTTTTAATTCTTTTTTCATTTTTCCTTTCTGTTTCATTTATTTCTGCCATTCTGTCTTCTCCCTCACTTATTCTGTCTTCTATCTCTGTTATTCTACTGTTGGTTCCCTCCAGGGTGTTTTTGATCTCATTTATTGCATTATTCATTGTATTTTGTCTCTTTTTCATTTCTTTTAAGTCCTTGTTAAAGCTTACCTGCATCTTCTCAATCCTTGCCTGCAGGTTATTGAGCTGCAACTCCAACTTATTTTCCAGGTTTTGGATCATTTTCACTATCATTATTCGGAATTCTTTGTCAGGTAGACTTCCTATCTCTTCGTCTTTTGTTTGGTCTAGGGAGTATTTATCCTGTTCCTTTACTTGCTGGGTATTTCTCTGCTTTTTCATCTTGTTTATCTTGCTGTGTTGTCCCTTTATTGTGAGGATTCCTCTCTATGGGAGGGGTTGGATGCGTGGTTTGTCGAAGTTTCCTGGATGGAAAGGCTTGTGTGGTTTTCTGGTGGGTGAGTCTAGGTTTCCTCACTATTACTAGCAAGAGATAAGAATGGGGAGAAAGCAGTCAAGCCAATGATCTCACTCCCAGGTAGCAGTGGGTACTGGAGCTTGGATCTTGAAAGGTACAAAGTTGATACCAGGTACTAATGAGCAAAGATTAAAAATCTAGAGTAAAGACTGGGTTCTCAAAAATACTTTAAAAAAAAAAAA